>CAIGRE010029303.1:0-10547 GCA_903798275.1 Fraxinus angustifolia subsp. syriaca
GAGTAATACTATTTAACATCACTGATATTAAAAAATCATTATATGCGATACTAATGTGACATTAAATGAAAAATAAAATTAAACGAGTCACTTAATTCCACACTTCATTAAGTCTATCTATAAATGATACTTGCATGCTTATAATCAAATTTCAAATTGTAAAACTTATTTGAAATCCCAAAACAAGATTTAATTGTTTGCCTTTGATTTGCTTGCTTTTCACACTATCTTGTATCCACTTCTTGGTCAGAAACTCGATCACGAAGGAAGGAATTTGATGTTCACAATTCAAGAACCGAATTTGAGATGTTATTCTTTTAAAATCAAGCCACACCCTTATCTCTTTTTTCTCTTTTGTGAAACCCAAATTTTCCTTCTTCATACGATATTGGCGTAGTCGAAGTTGTATTTGGAAGTTATGAGATGTGTGAGGTTGAGTTTCAAATTCAATTTCCAATTCCTCTCTCCAAAACCCATTTCCATTTAATTCAGGTTGGGTGAACACATTTGTGTGACCCTTTTTCAACATCTCCCACTCGTACATGATAGACTTGACCTAATTCTAGTATAATATATTAATTATATCTATCTCAACATCTTCTAGTTTATACAGGTAAATAAATCGTGCGACCAACAACTTAATTAAGAGCATACAACATTATACACCTATTAGGGATATATAAAAGCTCTACAAGAGGAAATATATTTCTCGCTATACCCCAAACATATTTTACACCAAATCTAGTATTTGTGACCCCTCATTTAATCAAAGAATATACCCAACCTTTTCATTTATATTGTATTCACAATTGTGTAGCAAAAATCAAATAGTTAACACAATTGTCTAGTCGGCGAATACAAGTTGATATAGTAGATAAAATAGTCTTTATTTCCTACTTGAGTCTCTTAATTTCAAGTCAGCTCCTTTCCTAGATATGTCCTATAAAACATGTCTAGTGGATAGCAAAATTCATTTTGACTACTTATTGTAATTTCATCTTGATATTTCATCAACATGATTGGATCATGTACACAACATGACAACTATGTCTCATCTCAACATACTCCAAAGTGCCTGAGACGATTGTTAGTGTGAGTAAATCAATCTAAAACTATTTGACATATTTTATGTGTTTATATAAAACAATGATCTAGTAATCAAAACAAAAGATTACCTTTAACATATGAACTCAAAACATTGTTCATTAATAAATATTTAAAAATCTTATATAGTACATAATTCAAATTCTACGTAATCCAGAGATTTAACATGAAGTACAAAGACATCTCTAAGGATAGGTTTTATCAAAGGATCAGCTACCATTTGGTGTATAGAAATATATTGCAAACTTACTTCTTCCTTTTCTATAATGTCTTTTACAAAATTATATTTTGTATCAATTATTCAGTTTTACTATGATATTTCAGATCCTTTGTATATGAAATAGTTGCTTGACTATCACAATAAATCAATATAGGTCCCACATCATAAACAGGACTCGTAGATGCTATAAGAATCTCTTTAACCAAATAGCTCATGTACCTCTAATTCATATGCTACGAATTCTGCTACTATTGTGGACAAGGAAATTTATGTATGCTTCTTATTACTCCAAAGTGCCATTATTAAGCAAGAATGCATATTTCAAAATTGATTTATACTCATCTAGGTCTCCACCCAATCAGCATTTGTGTATCATTTTAAGCATAAATCATTCCCTTAATAGCTCATGAAATAATTAGCCATACCATTCAAGTATATCAATATCCTCTTAACATATTTCGAATGCTCTATTTTGAGATTAGATTGATACTTGCCGACAAGATCTACGACATAAAAAATGTCAAGGCGAGTACACATCAAGCGCCCAGCCGCACTGAAGTATGGTACTCTGGACATTTTCTCTTTTTCCTCAAGAGTCTTAGGACATATGCGAAGACTTATAGTATCATCTTTTGAGACGGGAGTGTCAATGGAAATGCAATTCTCCATTATAAAAGTTCAAGAATCTTGTTTATATATGACTCTTGTTGAGCAAAAAGCCTCTTCGAATGATCGCTGTAGATTTTGACACCTAATATGTAATCCACTCCAACCGTCTTTCATTTCAAAATTTAAGGACAACAATTTCTTAATAGTTTTAAAATACTCCTTATGATTCTTAACCAATAAAATGCCATCTCTCATTCAACCTTTTCAAATAATTAAAGCAATCTTCACTCGTCATGACAAAATTGTACGAGATAAATGTTTTGTCAAATCTCAAGTACCACCATTTAGAAGACTGCTTTAGGCAATAAATGGATCTATTCAATTTACAAACTTTATTTTCTTGACCCGTATTAATGAAACCTACTGGTTGTTTCATGTAAATTTCTTTATCTGATTCTCCATTCCATTTGATGTAGTTCTAAATCTAAACGTACAACTATGACAAAAAGTAGGCTAACTGAAATAAATCTCACTACTGAAGTACTGATGAAAATCTCTCTTAATAATCTATATATTCTTGTTGAGTATAACATTTTGGTACCAAGTGAGCCTTCTACATCTCTATAGTCTCATCAATTCTTCACTTTATGTTCAGAACCCATTTGTTCTTAATAACTCTCCTACCAGTCGGAAGATTAACTAAGTACCAAACTTTGTTGGATTTCGTAGACTCCATCTCTTCTTCCATTGCATTCTTCCATTTTTACTTTGCAAGGCATGATAGAGATTTTTGTACTAATTTTAGTTCTTTGTTATCTTATGGAGATACTAGAAAAACTTGCCCTCTAATCTCGAAATGTTTTTAGGCAATCTTTTTTTAGTATTCTTACGAAAGTGAAAGCTCCGTTATGACCTGTCACTTGAAGATAAGTTGCTTCCACTTTGATCAACATGTGGAACTGTGGAAGTTCGTCCTCTTGCACCTCAATTGATTTATCAAGTACAACTCTATCATCCAATTCAAATAAAGGTTCTTCCCTTTTAATTTCTCCCCTACTAGGAAAATCACTCTCAAGAAATATCACATTAAGTAACTCCATCTTAGTTATAGTCCCATCCTGATTTTCACATATGAACACATCCTTTGGATTGGTTCGAGTATCATGTAAAATACATTTCTTGCCTCATGATCCTAAATTTCCAAACTTGTTTTGAGAAGTCATAGATATAGGCAGCTCATCCCCAAGATCTAAAATAACTCAATTCCAAAGCTAATACGGTATAGTAGATACCGATTTAGAATGAACTCTATTTAGAAATAGGTCACAGTTAAAAAAGGATCTTCCTAGTAGGAAATGGGTAAGTTAGGCTGCGCTATCATGTACGTCATCATTTTTATCAACATTATATTTCTCCTCGCAGCAACACCATTTTATTGTGGTGTATTGGGAATAGTTAACTAGTCTAATGATTCCTTTATCATTACATAATTCTTTGAACACTTCATATAGATATTCATGCCCTTGATTAGTTCTTAAGGCTTTTACCTTTCTATCTACTTGATTTTCTACCACATTTAAATATCATCTAAAGCATTCTAATGTCTCTGACTTAGAAGAAAAATCAAATAGACATATTTATACTACGTGAGATCATCAATAAAAGTAATAAAATAAGAGGCTTCCTATCTTGCCCTCACATTCATATGACCACATATATCAGAATTGACAAACTGCAATGGAAGTTCGGCTCTCAAGATTTTATAGAATTGATTTATTTTTTGTTTTTTTCGATTAGGCAATGTTCATAACCAGGTAACGAAATTTTAGAAATTAAACCTAGCAAGCCTTCTAAAGAATGAATATGTTAGGCTCTCAAGACTTCTATTCATATTTATTCTCTCTTGCTCAACATTCAAATCTTTAGAAGAAGGTACATTCCTAGAAAAACAACAATCAACATAATAGTTATAAGTATTTAGATCACAATTCAGCACTTCAAAACAACCTGATACATAACTAGATCCATAATAAAAATTGTCATTATAAATACGAACAAAAGTACCACATAGTTTCAAACTAAAACCTAATTTTAAAATAACAACAAAAATTGGGTTCATTTATATCCCTGGTACAAATAGGACATCATGAAGGAGAATAGCATAGCTACCACTCAAATGCACTTGCATGTAGCGATCCATTTTACCTCCAGAATATCATCGTTGCCAATGTATATTCACTTTGTATTAGCTGGAAATGACGAAACTTTTCAAATGCTTCTTGATCCCTGGTTAGATTGTCTGTTGCTCCTAAGTCTACAATACACATATGATAAAATTAAGATAGCACAACAATGCTTGAAACATAAACAACATTAAAAAAAAGTATTTACAATAGCCACCTTCTTCGGCTCAAGGTATTCCGGAGCAAAGTAACACAGCAACTAAGAGTTGAAGCATTTCAGCTTACTTTTGTCTTTCTTCTTTTCAAACCATTTTCCCTTCTTATTGCGTTTGGGTTTTTTTAGGTCCCATCTAGTCTCTTTTCCTTTCCTCTTCATTTTTGCATTCCCGCCTTTGATCCAGTTCTTCTTAGCCTTAAAGTCCAAAGATGTTGCTGAACTAGACTCAACTACAAAAACTAGTCCTAGAGATTTGATTGTACCAAAGAGTCGTCCTCTATTTCCACACAGCGAGTAACATCAACAAATATTTCGATGTTATCATTATGATCCAAATTGACTTTTAGGAGTTCTTAATTATTAGGAATAGAGTGGATCAAAGCCTGAACTTGCTGCTTAATAGAGAGTATATGACTAGCTGGCTTTAGTTACCTAATCATAGTAGACATGGTCCTCACATGCTGTGTGATGTGTGATTACGAGATTTCTTGTAAGTGTCAAACTTAATAGTTAGCTATATGAGTTTATTCACACTAGTACCACCATATTTCTCTTTCAAATATGTCCAGATGTCATAAGCAGGTGGGAACTGCTCACACTTTTGAATGAGATCGTTCACAATGGAACTTACCAAAATTGCAAGAGCAGTAAAATCTTTCTTTTCCATATCTGGTAAATTTCCTAATCCTTTCTCTATTAAGGAGTTTGATCCATCCATAGGTCTTCCATTACGTGGTTAATATCCTCAAGGCAATCATGTTCCTCCACAACATACCAAATTTTATAGAGCCATGTGTTATAGTTATCGACATTTAATTTGTTACTCTTATTAACGTTATGATATTCTTAGATGACATAGTCTGTAAAAATTTTAGAGATAATCATATAAATGTCCATTTATGCACACGTCATTTTGCTCTCACGAAATTAAGTTATATGATAATTTAACACTAAACACAAAGTCGAAATCTTCACTAAATTCCCAATTATCATCCATTATCCTAATGTTTCACTATCACAAAAATTACTTAAACTCTTTCATATTTAGAACTCCAACTAAAATAAGCAATTAAGCATGTATAAAGTGAGTAAGACGTTTTTGCTATGAACATGTTTGAGCCCCATATTCTTTTTTTTTTTTTGGAAAAAATGCATTTTAGAATACTATTTTGATGGAAAATGTGTGGTTTAAAAAAGAAAATTTTTGGGTTTGCATGTAATATTATTTTATTGAAAATGTGGTTTAAAATAAGAAAGAGAAAAATATATTTTGAAAATAGTGGGTACAAAACAGTTTGTAATATATATATCACAAAATGTTAAATATGTACATGCAATTACATTAAACTTATTTATACAACTACTAAACATGAAAAAAATAGCGCAGAGATATTGTTTAACAATTTGAACTAACAATACATAGATAAGCTGACTATAAAAATTCTCATTTCTTTATTTCATTTCCTCATCAAAATCATAATCAAAGGTGATGAATTATCTACAATTTCAATAGCTCTACCATGCCAATGTTTGGGAAGAGTTCTCATTAAATGATATATACTCTCTACCTTACATATAAGCGACAAATGCATCATATTTAGATGCACTACTTCGAGATATTTTTATGTATAGTACCACGTTATGTTGTGGAACCATTTCATGGTTTTGATAAGTACATAATTTTTCAATACATTCCACAGCCCCGTACTTTTCTAGTGAAGCACAAAAATTAAAAACTAGGCACAATTGATCATATAACCTAAAGCTATTGGGCTTCCGCTTCGTATTGACGAAGCTACTTCGAATCTTCGACGACCTAGTGAAGCGAGAGTTTGTATTGAGGTTAACCTAGAATGTCAACTCCCCAATCGAGTATGGATTGAGAGTATATATCATTTAATGAGAAGAGACATGATGGAACTTCTAAGAATATTAGTTCTATTCCTCCCAATATCCCGGTTACTATAGTTACTGCCGATCAGACAGCTAATACTCTCACTGCCCCACCAGTTACTAGTACCGCTGATCCATATATTCCTACATCTTTACCTCCGGATCAGTTGATAGTTACTCCCAGTCGAGCGGGTCATCATACCACATTAGATGACCAACCAGTTGCTCAATCTTCGAATCCGATCATCAGTACTCCCATGATAGGTAGTTCTATATACTTTGATCCTCTTTTAGAGGATATGATGGAGAGGCCATGGGACTCAATTGGTTTGGAAGTGGCAGTTTTACCTACACATTGTCAACATAATTTAGATGCTTTCTTATCTTGAGATCAGTCCGATTCTGAATTTTTTTCCTCATGCTGAAGTTCATCATCAAGGTTCATACCATCGTTCCTGGCTGATGACTTGGTAGGCATGACTAGTATGACAGAGGATGATGATTTTGTCCCAGTTAGTCAAAAAAATGCGAAAGCTACCAATACTTCAATTCCTAGGATGGTGACCAGGAGTCGGTCACATGATAACTCTTCATGCACATCCAGATGAGTACCATCATATGGGATGCGAGACATGTAGCTAGTGTTGCTACTCGTCGGCGTCTGAAAAAACTTATTCAACTTCATCAGGTTTATCTCTTGGTTATTTTGGAGCCTTTTGTTTTTCAGCATAGATTTGAAGATATTCGATGTTATCTGCGATTTGACACGGGAGTTTAAAATGATTCGAACAAGATATGGTTTTGTTTGGAACATGGGTACAACTGTTACTGTTATTGTTGATCATCCCCAGTTCCTTCACATTAGAGTTGAGGATCCCAAACTAGCGCACCCTATCTATGCTTTATGTAACGTATCTATCGGGAGGGATTTATGGGATGGTCTTCACCATATTTTCCTCGATATGGACAACCCTTGGTTAGTTAAGGGAAACTTTAACGTTATTACACATTATGGTGAGCGCACTGGTCATTATACTCGTGATCGAGACACTACTACTTTCTTTGATATAATGTTAGACTGTGGTTTAGAAGATGTTGGTTTGCTCGGGAATCGGTATACTTGGTCCAACGGTCGAGTCAGAAAGAGACTGGATAGGGTACTCATTAATTCTACAGCTGTCGTTTTCTGTTGACATCTTATTGTTAGGCACTTGAATCGAACTTGATCTGATCATTTGCCTTTATTACTTTAGTGTGTTTCTGATGATGATTTAGGGGCTAGACATTTCAGAATCTTCAACGTTTGGACTAAGCATCATGATTTTTCATCCTTTGTTGCTCAGAAATGGTCGCTCCCTACACATATTACGGGGATGGCTACATTTTGGGAGAAGTTCGTTAGGCTGAAATAGGGCCTACGTTGGTAGAATCGACATGTGTTTGGAGATATTTTCCAACGGGTGCGTGATGCCTTGGATAAGGTGGATGAGACTGAGATAGTATATGATAGAGACCCTATACCGGAGCATCGTAACTATTACATCATGCACACGTATTTTTTAATCGAACCATATCTATTGATGAGGGTTTTTAGAAGCAAAAAGTTGGTTCACGTTGGGTATGTGAAGAGATCACAATACTCGTTATCTCCATACGATCGTTCAAGTATGTATGATCAAATCGTGTATTAGGTCCATCAGGACGCAAACAGGGGTTGTCTTAGCAAATCCTACTGACATTCAGTCTTTTACTATTGCATTCTACCAGGATCTTCTATCTGCTCCTACATAATCGTTGAACCCCAATCGTTCTAATATCATCCTTAGGCTTTTGACGAAGGATGATAATTTGGCTATAAACCGCATCCCTTTGATTCACGAAGTTCGGGAAGCGATGTTTAGTATAGATGTTGACAGTGCTACCAGACCGGACGGATTCTCATCATTATTCTTCCAACATTGTTGGGACATTATTCAAGACGATGTATACAAGACAATCTTGGACTTCTTTGACGACAACCATCTTCCTCGGGGTTTTGCTGCTACCACTATTGTCTTGCTCCCTAAGAAGGACGATGCTTCTAGATGGGACGACTTCAGACCTATCAGTTTATATACTATATTCAATAAGCTTATTACTAAATTGTTGAACACCAGATTGAGTACTTTGTTACAGCGCATTATCTCTCCACAACAGAGTGGGTTCATTCTTGGTCGCCTAATTGGGGACAATGTTTTTTTGGTTCAAGAGCTTCTCCATACTTTGGATGATAGAATGCGCGGGCAGGGGGGTAACGCAATGCTGAAACTTGACATGACTCAAACTTATGATCACATAGATTGGAGATTCATTTACTCTGTATTAGAGACATTTGACTTTGATCGGATCTGGATTGATATAATTAGTCGGTACATCTTGGAGTGTCATTTTTCTGTTCTCCTAAATGGTCACCCTTGTGGTTTTTTCTCTTCATCTCGATGGCTCAGACAGGGAGATCCTATCTTGCCATCCTTGTTCATCATATCTGTTGATTACTTCTTACGCGTACTCACTTAGAGGTTTCAAGAGTATCCCAGTATGTCTTATCGGCATTGAGGTAATACTCTTGTCTCACACCTTTCATTTGATGATGATATGATCATATTCGTCAACGGTCGAAACAGTCTATCAGGAGAATTCTTGGTTATTTAGAGTACTATAAGGGGGTCTCTGGTCAGTTGGTGAATAGAGACAAGAGCGGACTCATACTACCCAAACAGGCATCTATTAGTTAGATCAGATAACTGGAGATTTTGACTGGTTTTCGACACCAGCAGTAGTCGTTCACTTATCTAGGAGTCCCTATATTCAAGGGGCCAAGAGGAGCTTCATTTATGATGACCTTATCTAGAATGTTAGGAACATGATCTTAGGTTGGGCTTCACGTCTTCTATCTTATGGGGGTCGTATTAATTTGTTGAGGTCAGTGCTCTTCTCTATGCTATTATACCTTCTTCAGATCATGCAGCCTCCTAAAACTATCCTAAAAAAGCTAGAGAGCAACTTTGCGCGATTCTTATGGGATTCCAAAGATCAGGTGACATTGGCGGAATTGGAAGGAGATTTGTCTTCCTATTGATGAAGGTGGTCTAGGCTTTAGGAGATTACAGATGTGGTAGATACCTTTTTCCATGAAGCTCTGGTGGTTGTTCCGTTCTCAGATATCTCTTTGGGCCCAGTTCTTATAGAGCAAATATTATATGAGGATACACCATTTATTTGTATGAGGATACACCCAGGATTTTTTTGATGATACTTGGTGGAATATTGAACGTTTATTACTGGTTCTCCCTTCTCTGGCGGCGAAGTAGATAAGGGCTATATCTTTATGTGATGATACCCCAGATCGAATTTTTTAGCAAAATACACCAGATTGTAGCTTCACTACCAAGTCCGCTTGGCAGCTCGTACGGTCGGGATGCCAATATAAGGTTTCATACCGTTTACTATGTAGCTCCATTTTGCCCGTCAATGTCTCATTCTTCTGTTGGAGACTATAGCAGGACCTCATTCTAGTAGATGTTGTTATTCAGATGAGGATTGGATGCCAGATGGCCTCTATTGTTCCGAGATTGAGACTATCAAACATAATTTCATTGGCAATAGTATCTCCAATTAGGTATGGCAGCATTTTGGTAATATTTTTCATATACATATGATTCAGGAGAGTAAGTCAAACAGAGATTCCAAAGATGAAGCTATTCGGGTCATTATGTTCTTTGCGGACACATTCACATTATCATTTCTCTATTGATATTTTAGTACCTATGGACCGCTAGGAATGATGCGAAGTATAGGGGTACTCACATTGTAGCCAAACATATCATTTGGAGGGTTTATCGCATGATCTCTTTTTTTCATATGTGAGGACTGCTTCAAGTGATGATTGGCGAGGGGATTTGACACTTGCACTCATATTTGGTATTTTTATGGACCCCCCTTCGCCATCTCCCCCTATTCTAATTTGGTGGCTCACTCTATCAGTCGAATATGTCAAGATCAATATCGATGGATGCGTGAAGGATGACTTTGCGAGTGGGGGAAGCATCATCAGAGACCACGCAGGACACTGTATTAGGGCTTTCTCAACTTCATATGGATCATGCTTGATATTAGAGGCAGAGCTCCAGACTATTCTTGATGGGATTTTACTAAATTTTCAACGTTTGAGGTAGAATCTTATTCTACAATAGCTATTCACTGTATCATTAGAATATGAGGACCATGGGCTAATCAGGGCATACTCAGACGTATCACATATATCATATCCTTCGACAGAGAT
>CAIGRE010029470.1:0-11450 GCA_903798275.1 Fraxinus angustifolia subsp. syriaca
TTATTTTATTTAAATACAAGGGTAAAATTGTCCACTAGGGACCTAAGTGCTACTAAAATGAAAGTTGGCACGTAAATGCTAAATTTTGAAGGTTGGGGGACCTCCACTGCTATTTTCCCTTGTTTCTTTCAGTTAAAAGTTCATTGGCATACCTAAAGATGTATCAAATATTGAAAATGAGGAAATAAAAAGTAGTAGCTGAACACCTTCTTTAAGGAACGACCACACAGAACCTTCAAGGCATTATAGAAACTTCTGTGATCTTTGAACTGAACCACAATCCTGCACTGGAGGCCAGCAATTATGTCCAAACCATCTTCATCGTCATCCTTACTTATATCATTGTCCTCAGCAACATCAAGGTTCCTATACAAAGAACAGTTTAAGTTACACTAATAAAGATGATATAAGACCGTTTCATAAAAAACAATGATATTAGATAAGGATATGCTTCAGATATCAGCACAACCAGATGATAGCGTTAAATTAAAATAGGTAAAGTTTTAAGGAAAAAACACATTGTCATATCTCGCTTTAAGGGATGCTATGCAGAGAAAGATATCATTTGCAACCAAATGAAAAAAAAAATAAAAAAAATGCTGCTATTATTTTCAATCCTTAAGTGTCTAAGCAAAAAGATGAATAACGCCCTCACTCTGCACACCACCAAAAAGGAAAACAAGAAACTTAACCCGAGCCATTGGGCACAACCTATTTCTGAACCCAGGGCACGAAACACAGCCTTCAAGAAAATGCATTAAAATGTCGGTGAGTGATTTTGACCATTACTACTAGTAGCCTCTGTAAGTGTAAATTATTGAAGCTGAAGGTATGTGGAGTGTTTTTTTGTTCGATAAACAGCAACAAACGTGACATTTTTTTGCATTCTACATTGAGTAATTCTCGAAATTTTAGTTTGATAATCTACATAGATGAAAAGTGGGTTAGGTCAACAACAGCCAACCCACTTTCAGTTCTGGCCTGTCCAGGTCTGTGCTAGGCCAGGCATCCTTGGCTGCCTGGTCAAATGGTTCATTTTGTATACAAAATAGTGATCGGTATTGGGCTTAAAAGTAAGCCTAAACGGCCAAATATTTTTGTTGGGTTGGAGAGGCACAAAGAAATGCTAGGTTGTGCCTGACCCAATTTACACTCATTACGGTCCTTGAGTCCTATTCACAAGATGTTACAACAAATAGAATGGAGTGATAATAAAGTATTCATGTAGCAGAAATTCAAATTTATTGAGAATAAGGTTTAGATTTTGTCCTTATTCGTTTGTCTGTTTATATATATATAGGCTCCTTGTCGCAACACAGTATAGACAGTTTTCCTTGTTACAACTCCAACTCGAATCACTAACATTTTCACACAAGAAAGCCAAGAGAAAAAAATAATATTTCTGATATTCTAAATGAAGGGATGATTGTCATTTCTAAGTCAACCAGATGGGGCTTAAAGAAATTTTTTACATCAATTCATAATTCCCCAAACTTCAATAACTAACCAGGCTTCAATATTCAGTCATGCTACAAGTACGGGGATTTAAAATCCCTGTACTGACCGACCAGACTATGGGGTGGGGGGAAGTTTTGTCAATTTTTTTAATCACATGTGAGACAATCTTTGAATTCCTGTAGGAATTCTGTCAAAATGCTCCTGTACTTGGAGCATTTTTGTTTAATATTATATAAAGAAATAATTCAGCAAGTAATTTAAAGTAACACAACATATTTTTGGAAAATAAGTCAGCAGACATGGGCCATGCTGAGCTTAGGACACCTGAAACAAAAACCTGTCCCTTTTTATAACTCTGGTCACATATATCATCCATTAAGTTAGCATATGTAGTTCATCGACCTGGTAGTTGAATAGACATAAAATCCAGCTATAAATATGCACCTTATATTTCCAAATGCAGAGAATATTGTATGAGTAACTAGCATTGATGGTTTAGATGAAACCCGTGTCTCTGCAAACCACCTTGAAGGCACACCTGTAACTATAATTGTGTCAGGTTGCTTGTTGCTGCCCCTTGCATATCCTAAACAGATAAACGTGTCATCTTCGAGTAGGCAATATCATCTACAAAAAAATACCGAAAGAAAAATGGAGAGCAGAAGAGCAGGAAGCTTATAAAGATAAATCACCATACCAAGATACTTCAATAAGTAATTGTGCAAAAGTTGACATGAACAGTTTACCATCATGAACCAGACACACTTATTGTAAATCAGAGTAACATCTACAAAGAGCATTAATCGGCCAATTTGTCTATAGAAAATTACAAGTCTTCTTGAGCTATGATAATAACAAAGATAACTTTACCACCTACATCAGGACCAACTAAGGCTTCTCATATAGAGGATTGCGATAGGAACCTAGAAAATTGCAAATCTTCTTGAGCTATGATCATAACAAAGGTAATTTACCAACTATATCAGAACCAGCTAAGGCTTCTCATATAAAGAATTAAAATATGAACCTAGAACTTTAAGGAATAGTCCTAGAATGAACATAACTGTGAGCTATAACTCAGCTCAGTGTCAAGAAGAAGTCGGTCAATGCAACCCCAGTCACATGGTTTGGTCCAGTGGAGCACATTGTTTCTAAATATCACAAAATGTGGAAGAGAAAATGATTCCCTCAATAAGTGTGGGGAAAGAAATGAAATCAAAGATACCAAGAACAGCACTGAATCATGCGTTTGCAACCTTCAAGAAGTAAAATCAATCAAAAAGTTCACCACACGACCATAACAATACATGTTTATGTTGCTCTCCATGCAAAATTTATTGCTTAAATTATGGTGTAAAAACATCTACTGTTGGATTTTAATACCCAATAAATCTCACGCTTGATGTTAAACCGGTTTTATAGTTTGGATTAAACTCCATAGGCCTCAACCGATGATTGAAGTGAAATGTCGACATCACAATGAACGAACCACTCCTACAACCTAAGTGGGCCATTTGAAGTAGCTTAATTTCATTAGTGTTGCTCGTGGCCAGACCCATTACCTTAGACGGCTTTAAAGTTGAAAGCCCACTTCTTGTTATCTTTTGGGCCTTTTGTGTTTGACCTAAAAGCCCACTATCTTGGCATATTTAAGTGGCTTATTTTCTTGTGTTTTAGTGTGTGGAAGAAGAGAGAGCAACCGATTTTTGAAGAGAAAAACTATCCCATCTTTGCTTTGGGCTTTGCTTTGTGGTGATTCCTTTTCTTTCCTTCTTCCTTAGCCTTTGTGGCCGAAAATAAAGGCTATCTTCTTCTTCACACCAAGTCCTAAGTGGGCTGTTTCAAGTTGGAGCAACCGGTTTGGGTAGTGTCGGTTTTGGAGCATTGGGTTTGTTCATTGTGGTGTTTGATTTCTTGGTGAAACTGAGCTCGGTTTTGTGTGATTGGAGGCCAATAATCTACATCTACTACTGATAAATATGTCTCAATGTTGGTTAAACGTCAAAGAATATCAAAAGATTGTATTTACGTGTTATGTTTTCAGAAGAACCTGCACTTAATGCAATGAGAAATATATGTAACTGCTCCCAAAATTAGTTTTGAAGATGAAGAAAAATTTATTAAAATTTGCACTTCATTCTTCCTTTGGACAAGTCTCAAACAAATTACTAGATAGAGTTGAATAAGTTGGTTAATTCTATTCAGTAGCTAATGCACAATGTAGAATGCTTATGCAATGTACAGTACAATAGCTAACAAAACATAAGTGCTAAATATTTGCACACTTTTCCCACTAAATAATATAGGATCTGTTCTAAAGCTGCCCAATGGTGCTCTATTGGGGAAGACATGTATTGACTTACAATACTGACCGAATACACAATATCAGACGAGTTACTGTAAGATAGTTCAATTTCCCAACCAGTCTTCTATACTTCTCATGATCTTCAAACAAGTCACCATCTTTGGTAAGTTGCAAATTAGGAAGCATTGGAGCACTACTTGGCTTAGCTCCCAATTTTCGTGTCTCAGTTAATAAGTCAATCACGTATTTTCTCTGAGATAAGAAAATGTCTTTCTTGCTTCTTGTCACCTCAATTCCCAAGAAATACTGCAACACTCCTAAATCTTTCGTATGAAATTGGGTGTGAAAAAAGGACTTTAGAGAGATGAAATCCCCAAATACTCCAAGTAATAACAATATCATCAACGTACACGACAAGGAGAATAATGTCGGATTCAGATTGGTTATAGAAGACTAAGTGGTCAGACTTGCTCTTCTGCATTCCAAACTTTTCCACTGCCAGACTAAATTTTCCAAACCAAGCACGTAGACTTTGTTTCAAACCATATAATGACTTTCGAAGATGACACACTTTCCTATGCTCCCCATGAGCAACAAACCCCGGAGGTTGTTCCATATAAAAATGCATTTTTGATGTCTAATTGATGTAAAGGCCAATTATGAGCAGTTGCCATAGAAATGAATAAGCGAACAGAATCTAACTTGGCTACAAGAGAGGAAGTGTCGGAATAATTCACACCATAAGTTTGAACATAACCCTTAGCCACAAGACGAGCTTTAAGCCTAGCCACTTAACCATCAAGATTGACCTTGACCGCAAACACCCACTTACATCCAATAGCCTTTTTTCCTGCAGGTAAGTTTACTAAATCCTAAGTATCATTAGCATCTAAAGCATTCATCTCCTCTATCATAGCTTCACGCTAACTAGGATAGGAAAAGGCTTCATGAACCGTCTTCAAAAGTGTCAAAGAGTCAAGAGAAGCAATAAAAGATCAAGAGGAAGAAGACAAGTAATCATAAGAAACAAAAGAGGAAATAGGATAAATGCACTGACATTTGCCTTTGCGGAGAACAATAGGTAGAGCAAGATCACTAGATACTGGATCCGATGCCGAAGAATAGATAGGCGCCGAACATGCATCAGGAGGGTAACCTCTTCTGGAATAGACCTGGTAAATGGGTGGCGGCGGTGGCGGCGGCTAGGTAGGAACATGTTCAGAAGTAATATCAGTTGGCCGAGAAATGACATAATAAACTAACAAATCATCATCCTCCCCCTTATTGAAAGAAATAGAAGTGGGATCCAAAAATGTAACATCAGCAGACACAAGATACTTGTTAAAACTCGGACAGTAGCACCAATATCCCTTTTGGAGACGAGAGTAACCCAGAAAGACATTTTAAGGATTTTAGATCCAATTTAGTGACCTGGAGACGAACATCACGAGCAAAACAAGTTTACGCTATAATTAAAAGAGAATCCCTGTAATTATGCTATAATTATTAACGCTAACACGTCGGATAGATCGTTGAGGTGGTTCTTTAAGTGGAGAGCTTCAACTATTTTCTTCGTTTCCTTAGGCAATGATTAAGCCAAAGTTGTAGCACCTCGTCCTTGAGGCAGTGCTTTGTCCTTGGGGCAGCAAGGACCTCGATTTTATTTGATTCCTTCATATTTTAACCTTATGGGTCTTTATTGACTTTCCACATGGCCCTTCCACCACGTGGCACCTTTTCATTGGGCCTCAAAAATGAGGTGTAACAATAGTCCCCCAAGTCTAGGCATGATTATTTATGTAATGTCTGGACTTGAAAGTAAAATTGAGATAAAAAGTCTGCGTAGAGGGATGGTTTTTACCATACCCTATAGTTGGAGATATACCTGATTCACGCAGACCCTCTGCAGGTGCTTCCCAAAGTGGCTTACTTTGGCATTTGATGCGATGCTTTCAAGTGATCCGAAGTGCCTTTGCTGATTTCAGAAGATGATAGGGTCTGTTTGCGAAATGGTAGCTTCAAATTGAGAATTAAGCGGGGTTTTACACCTTTCCAAAGATTTTGGGGGCACGAGGCGACCTAAATTATTGCGCCCCAATGATTTGATGTTTCCTCCAATTTCCAAGAGAGGGCAATTATTTAGGTGCAACTTCCAACGTGCGCACCAGTCGCCGCATTGAATGTGCAATGATTGCTGTTACATGTGTCCTCTGATGAGTCTCAGATGCATGTGAGCGGGTGCGAGCCACGCTTGGATCTAGATCCTTGAAGACGAAGCGCCAGAGGTCATGGATGGTTCAGATTGAAGCCTAGCAGTGGACGGTCGAATGACCAGGATCCGGATCCAACGGTTAGGTTTAAGCTTGTCTACCTACAAAAGGACTTAAACTTTATTGGAAACTTTTCTACTTTGGCACAAATCTCTACCTTATTGTCCTTTCAAAGTTTCACAAGTTCTCATCCCCTCTTTCTTCCAAGAACTTTTTACCTTTTTTTATTTCGAAGATTCCCAAAGCTTTTCCTTTCCTTTCCTTTGTTCTCTGTTCAACCCGTGCTTCAAAGACTTCTTCATTTTAAGGTTCTATGGAAAACTTGTAAGTAATTGATTTGTGATCTTTTTGACTTCTTAAACTTTGGTTGTATTTGTAAATCAATGGCTTCTTCTAGGGGTGATGTAAACTTTTCTACTTTGGCATTGTAATATCTGGACATCTTCCTTTGGTACATAGCCATTTTGATCGGGGAATCATCCCTCCTTTTTTTAAGGAGGTCCAATCCGCATCTCCTCATTTCATCATTACTTATCTCATTAAAGTGTATCCGTCTGGGAGATGAGAGACCTACTTCGACGAGACTCATAGCCTCAGCCCTATATGCCATGGAAAATAGGGTTTCGCCTATTGCAGTTCGGCTACTGGTTCGGATAGCCCACAGGACCTGGGGTAACTCGTCCACCTAGGCTTCTTTTGAGACATCAAGCTTCCTTTTCAGGGTATACTTGATCGTTTTATTTACAGCCTCAACCTGCCCGTTGGCCTAAGGATGATGTGGGGAGGAGAAATGTTTCTTGATGCCCAACTCCTCGCACATTTTTCTGACTTGTTGTCAAATTGTTTGTCATTGTCTGATATAATTAAATGAAGGATACCAAACCTACAGATGAGGTTTTTCCAAAGAAACTTGGAAGTATTGGCCTCAGTTATCTTGGTAAGCGGCTCGGCTTCCACCCACTTTGTAAAATAGTCAATAGCAACGATTACAAAGCTCCCATTTCGCAAACGGCCAAGGGCTGGATACCACGTTTAACTCTTGTGAAGGCTGCCTCAGGATGATGGTGAAACGTTAGCACTTGTCACATTTTCGAACAAACTGTTGCGCATCCTTTTTCAAGATAGGCCAATAGTACCCTTACCTCAGTACTTTTTGTGCCAACGACTAACCTCCAATATGATTGCCGCAAATGCCTTCATGGATTTCTCTGAGTACATAGCTTGCTTGCTCTCCCCTAGTGCACCTCAGCAGGGGTAACCGGAATCCACGTTTATACAATATGTCATCCTAAAGGACAAAGTGAGCAGCCCTTCTTCTGAGCTTTTGAACTTTTTCCTGAAAGGGTAAGGTTTGATCCTTTAAATAGGATATAAAGGGCTTCATCCAGAGAGGCATATCCTCTACCCACATTACCGTCCTACTGACCTTAGTCGAGGTCTGAGGAGGTGCTCAATTGGAACTGTAAGTAATTCAATGTCTTTGCTACTCGCCAGCTTTGCTAAAGCGTCAACATGAGCGTTGTGGGATCTAGGTATTTGCATTAGTTCGAACCTTCCAAAGGAGGGGATGAAACTCATTACCAGTTTTACATAAGCTGCCATAGTCTTGTCCTTGGCTTAGAAGTTTCCATGAACTTGACTAACCACCAATTGAGAGTCACTACTAATGATGAGCCTCTTTACTTGCAATTATTTTGCTAGTCTAAGGCCAGCTAAAAGAGCCTCATATTCTGCTGCATTGTTGGTTGCCTTAAAGTCAAACCTTACCGCCCATTTTAGCTTATGCCTCTCCGAGTTGACCAGTACGATTCCCGCCTTTGACCCTGTGTCTCCAGAAGACCCATCAACAAAGAGCCTCCATATATGAGGTTTGACGGGTTTCATTTCTTTTTCAATATTTGCCACAAGGGTGAGTTCTGCCACAAAGTCAGCTAAGCCATGCCCATTGATGGCTGCCATTCGTTTGTATGTGATGTCAAACTCACTAAACTCAACGGCCCACTTAAGAAACCTTCCCGAAGCATCAAGCTTTTGAAGAACTTGCTTAAGAGGGTAGTTTGTTAGGACATGGATGCTATGAGCCTGAAAATATAGCCTCAGCTTCCTTGAGGCTATCACTAAAGTGAGACCAACTTCTCCATGTCAGGATATCGGGCTTCTGCTGCAAGATTGCTAACATTGTACACTAGCAGCTGATGGCTGTCTTCTTCCCTTATTAAAACTGAACTCAAAGCCTCTGAAGTTACCGTCAAGTATAGATGCAATACTTCATGGTCCTTTGGTTTGGAGAGGAGTGGCGCCTGACCCAGGTGCTTCTTCAGCTTCTGCAAGGTCAACTCACATTTTTCTGTCCATTGGAACTTGTTCCCTCCTTTGAAGATTTTAACGAAAGGGAGGCACTTGTCGATTGCCTTAGAAATGAAGCAGTTCAGGGTTGCAACTCGTCGAGTGAGGCTCTGCACCTCTTTTGGCTTCTGGGGCGACCTCATTTCAATTAAATCTATGACCTTTTCAGGGTTCGCTTCAATACCTATTTGGTTGACAATGTAACCAAGGAACTTGCCGGATGACACCCCAAAAGCGCATTTTAAAGGATTGAGTTTCATTTGATACCTTCGCAGGATTTGGAATGTCTCATTAAGGTAGGCAATGTGATCCACTACTTTCAGACTTTTCACCAGCATGTCATCTACATAGACCTCCATTGTTTTACCAATGAGGTTGGCAAACATTTTGTTAACCAACCTCTAGTATGTTGCCCCGACATTTTTCAATCCGAAGGGCATTGCTTTGTTGCAATAAAGTCATTTGTCTGTGATGGAGGAGGTGTGTTCATCTGGCGGAAACATGAGGATTTGGTTGTATCCGGAGTAGGCATCCATGCTTTCCTTAAGGAATTGGAGTAGCATTCCCTTAGCTCCTCTATGATCACCCCGAACTTTGGTAATGTCATTTTCAGTTGGAAACTTCAAGCACAAGTGATGAATTGAGGTGACTACTCATATCTCCTTTAAGGCGAGTCTTCCAAGTACCCCGTGGTAGGCAGATCGGTTATCAACTATAAGGAATTCCTTAAAATGGCGTACAGTCAAGGGTTCCACCCCTATCTCTATTGCTAGAGTGATTTTGTCTCTTGGGATGATGCTATCTCCCGTGAAGCCATACAAGGGGGAACTCATTAGGGTCGATTCATGGTCCACCTTCATTTTGTCAAAGGTAGTGCCAAATATGATGTTGACTGAGCTTCCGTTATCTACCAACGTTCTTTTCAAGTCACTGCGGGTCACGACGACCCTTATTACTAAGGCATCACAATGCGGATAATGTACTCCCATCGTATCCTCCTGCGTAAAAGTGATTGGAGGGATTGCTCTTCCATTCGAAGATTGGTTCACTATGTACCTAGTCATAACCGAGTTACTTACCTCCCTAGCATAGTTCTTTTGAGAATTTCTAGAATCTCCACCCACGAAGACCACCAATGATTGTGTCAATTTCTCGAATTGGCTCATGTTCGTTGTGGGGGGCCTCGCCTTTGTCTCTAACCTTCTCTAGGTCTTTCAGTGTCGTTTTCCCTTCCTCGCGGAGGGTCATTCCTGTTAGGTCGACGTTGTTCATTGTTCCGAGGCTGTTGACTCTGCCTATTTGGAATATTACTTAGAGGACGTCTTGCAACGTCCCAACAATCCTCTGTCCGATGTCCATAACACTGATGATAGGAGCAATACTGTGACGCTTCATCCTTATTTCTAGGTTCAGCACCTCCGCCTTAGTAGGCGCCTTGGGTTGGGTTGACGCTGATGCGTTCCAGCACCAGGATAGACCTCCTCATAGGCTAACATTGGTACTGCGTTGAGCGTTGCAGCAACTAGTTCTTGTCCATGATTCATTGGAGCTTGACTGTCCACCAAATGGGAAGTAGGACCTCTTCTCCTTTCATTTGTTCCTATGATTTCAATTCTTCATTGAGGATCTCGCGTCTTATCATTTCTAACAAGGCGTCATAGGTGGCAAGGTCCCTGTTTTGTACATCTCTCCAGAAAAGAGAGTTCATGTCTAATCCTCCTCTTAGGGCAATCAATGCCTCTCTATCCGTAACTTGTACACAGTATGTCATCTCATCGATGAAGCGTGAAATGAAATTTTTCAAAGATTCACCTTATTGTTACCTCATATCTTGCAACCTTTGGATGGGCATTTCTCCTTCTTTGCTGGTTGCGAAGCATTTTAAGAAAGTTTTCTTGAATTCAAACCAACTTCGGATGCTTCCCTCTCACAGTCTAGTGTACCAAATTTCTGCACATCCACTTAAGGTCAAGTGGAAGGCTCTACACTTCATTGCTGGGGTGGCCCCTTTCAGATTCATGCGAGTCTTGTAATTGTTCATATGTTTTGCGGGATCACCTCTCTCATCATATTTTGGAATTTTAGGGAGTGTGAAGTTGTTTAACACGGGGGCATTTCTTATAGCCTCGAAGAAATGAGAATGTTCATCGTCGTCATCTTGATCACAGGACCTTTGAGGCCCATCTGAATCCTCTTCATCATCCTCCTTTTGGTGAGTTTGGGGAGGTAGTTGGGAGGTTCCTACTTCATTCCTAGCCTGGTCTCGTCTTTCACGCCTATTTCTAAGGGGTCGGACCGAAGGCTCTTCATGGTACACGGGTTGATCCTCGTTTGGATGAGGTTCCTGTTGTCTATTTCTAAGCATTGGGAGAGGATAGGTATGCCTATTTCTTGGTGCCTTGGGTGAATGAGCCCGCCTATTTCTAGGCGCCCCTGGGCCTATCCTATCAAAAAACACTTACAGACCTCTGGGGTCTATCTTCTGGTTCGTAATTTGGAGGAAAGTTGAATGGAGCTTCAGGTGGCCTTTCCGTACCATAGTTGGTCGACGAATTTGCTTCGACCTCTCTTTCCCGAGGAGCTTCCATTCAATCATAACGATGCCTAGGCACTTGACTCTAGGCCTCGTCCTCCTCCTAGTAATATGCTTGAGCTTCAAGAAAGACATCTTCGGGGGCTGTGTATTGAGGAGCCTGATAGCCTTCACGCCCTTGCATGTTCATCAGCATTTCATGCATAGCTAGGTTCTGCTGAGTGATATTTCTTATGTTGGCAGCCATTGTTGCCATTTCCCTAGTAAGTCTGGCTGTGACCTTGCCTCCGCCTCTGGAACCTCCTCTTCTGCGCATTGGAGGTCGTGGGCGGGCTATTGGGGGCAACGTACGGGGGTTCCCCTTCTTTAGGTTGTTCCCTCGTCCTTCTTGGGGCATTTTCGTCGGTAAAACTCATTTCTCGATTACTTAGTATGAGATTTATCCCTTTCTTCAAGGGTTTCAAGCTCTTAACGATTCCTTTCTCAAGGACACTCCTTTTTCAAGGGCAAGAGTCTTCTTTTACCAAACTTACAAACG
>CAIGRE010029486.1:0-11300 GCA_903798275.1 Fraxinus angustifolia subsp. syriaca
TGTTGACTAACAATTTTTTTTTTTCAAAGCATTCATTGTAAAATTTGTAACGCATCTTTTTGATTGAAAAAATAATAATAAGTCAAATATGATTGCTAGAATTTAATCTAACAATCCAATGTCATTTACGTTTTAAATCAATAGTATTAGAATTATATTTACGTCAACTTGGATTATTTCGATCATATAATAAAATATAAAAATATGATGATATTTTGAGACTCGGATTTTACACAATGAGACATATAAATATTTTATTAAAACAGTGTAAAAAATAAGAAAATTAGTTGCAGTCCTTGTATTGTTGATGAATTTTATTTTATTTTTATTAATATAATTGAATAAATCCAAATTAATCAAGATAATAATAATTAAGGAAATCCTCAAGCAGCAACAGTAATGGGCACACCTATATATAAGGATTAGGTATAGTTATCAGGGTTAGAACTAATTAGGCCCAATAGGATATAAGTGGGTTGTCAACAGATAATAAAAGTCATCCAAGATTTGGATTGGGGCATGAGCAGCACTAATATAATAAGGCTGCTTCAAATGGCTCAAGTGGGTTACGTGAAAGGTTTAAACAATTGTGGTGTCGATACACAGCTCCAGTCATCGATCGAGGCCTATAAAGTATAATCCAACAAATTAAAAGTTTAATATCATCGTCCGGAATATTTGATATCAAAACCCAACAAGTCTCTCGAGTACGTACTGGAGCAAAGGATAACCAGTCCACTACAGAAAAATTAGCTGTCCAAACTGTTGAGAATCAGTTATGAAATCCACTACAAGAAGGGTTCTGAAAACCTAGAGGCAGATCCACTATCCTAGACGCATAATGTTTGGCCATTTCCACATTTACTACCAGTGTGGGTTCAGGAGGTTTTGGACAGTTACATAGAAAGCAAGAAAAGATCAGGTATGCTTTTGATTTCGTATGCGGATTAATTTGATGAAACTATTACATAAACTACTAACGGATTTTAATCAAGGGGTCGATTTTTTGGGTGTGTGATCATTGTATACTCTGCTTCCTCGTTATAGTAAGGAAGAAAAGTTAAGTTGATCTTGATTCAATCTTTAACTTATCTTATCGATAAATTTTTCTTTATGTATTTCTAATCTTACTAGCAGATAGAAACTTTACAAAGTAAAATCAGATTTCATTCCATTACAAATGAAGAAAAAATGTTACACAATCAATCCGGTGGAGGGACAATCACTTCAAGTTGGAAAAGGTTGGAATACGGCTTATGTGGTCTGCCTCTTGTTTAACGTGAGGAATGGTTTGTGGTTTGAACTTTGAACATCACTAACACCCCCACACACTTATCCTTGACAAGTCTCCATCGACCCATTGCATGTTGGCACTACAAATATGCTCTAGATATGACTCAAATCTAGTAATTGTTTCAACGATAATGTAAGTTAAACGTCTATATTTTCATGACACCAAGATTTAAGTTACAAGACCTAATATTTGTAGATACTCTCATCCCTTTCACAATGATGATTTTTTTAAGTACGATTCGAGCATAAATGAGTTTATATTAACTGCGTGGACTAATCGTTCAGGAAACATATTGCATGAACTCCATATCGTTCTCTAAACCAGTCATGGTCTCAGGAGCTAAAACCACCTCCAGGTCAACATTTCCATTTCCTTCTCGTCCAGGGAAAGCTGAGATCTTACCGTCAAATTTATTGGCCCTACCACTTCTAACCGCCAATGGTCGACCCCATCCAAAATCATTATCGTACATTGGAAATCTTGGAGAACTTCCCATGGTGATCATCGCACCATCGAAATTCCCTAATGGGAACAACCTTGGGTTGTTCTCCCAATCCTTCACGCCTCGACGAACCGTACCATCATCGTGTGCCACTACGTTCATGTGCAGCTGATTTGCGCTCCAATTCAAGTCTTTAGATAAAAGCTCCCCAACTGTTGCAACTGTTGGAATACTCTGAATAGCGTTCCCAAAATAGAGTGGCTCGAGTCGCGGTTCAAGCCGGTGTCTACAGTTAACTGCCATTCTAAATGTCGTTACTTTGTTATCGTCTAATTGTCTGGCACGTGTCACCGACCTCCAAAGTTGTGCACTAAGTGACTGAAACGATGAAATCACAGTCGTTGGATTCTTTTCCCATTTGTTAGTACCATTCTTGAACAGAAGCTCCTCCAAAACGGACGTTATGTTTCCGTTAACTTTACAGTTATTTTCAACCCAATTATCATTTCTCTGTTTCCCAAAAATCTCCACGCCTTTTGGGCCCGACATTTCGGGTTTTCGGGACAGATTATTTGCTCTGAATTTCAGCTTCAAGATGGCTTCTCTGCTAAAATGGAAAATCTTTTCACGCAAAGGTTCATCGCCGGAAAAAGTCACCGACGGCCCACCGTCGGGAAACTTGAGCAACGCCGGTGAATCTAACACTGTGTCGCGGCTGAAATTGGGAGTTTTTGAGATCTTCTCCGCCCCTTTACAGACCTCTGCAAAGGTATTGAAGAAGTTCCAGAAAGAGGTGCCGTCCACCACCGCGTGGTTGGCGGTGCAGCCGATAAAAACGCCGTCGTTGAGCTCAGTTACCTGAACTGCGACGAGGGGTTTATAGTGTCCAACGTAGCTCAGAGTGTTATCAAATTGGAAGAACTTTCTGAAACTGGGATGGATATCTTGATGATGGTCAGATGGCAGAAGGGTACTAACAGATATGTATGGCGCCTTGGCTTGAACAAAATCGATACCAAAATCATTACAAAGGATGTGGACATGGCCATTAGCATCAGTATGAAGGCGGCCGGCGAGAGCCGGGAAGTGAGAGAGAGTTTTAGAGAGAGAAATCTTGAGGAGAGAGATGAGAATGGCGGATTCAAATGGTGGTTGAGATAGCAAAACACCCTTTTGGATGTACTGGCATGAAAGCATGGGAAGATCAGATACAGAGAGCTTAAGGGATTTAATGGCAGATTTGTTTTGTGGGTAGACAGTGCATTTGGAGATGATGGAGACTGAGGAAGAAGGCATTGTTTATCCTTTCACTAATGTTTGTCAAGTATTGTTTTGTTGTACATCCACATGTGCATGTTCTTGGGTATTTATAGGGGATGGTTTGGGTTGTTAACGACATTTATGTAGATGCATGGCCCACTTTTAAAAAGTTTGCTCGAAATAGTTTAACAGGACATATAAGATAGCAAACGAAAAAAGACTCGGAATTACATTTGATTCGTTACTCATTTAGGAAAAGTCGGGAACCGGGTCGGCATCAGGTTGGATGACTTGACATAAGCAGTTTATATGAAAACTAACATCAAACTCGCTCAACCGGAACTTGTGACCTGGGCACAAGTTTACCGATTGGCAAGTTAGATTTTTATTAAAAAAAAAAAAAACAAGTGATACGCACGTGCCTGAAAATAAACTTCCTCAAACCATTATTGGACTTCTTCCAACTATGTAACCAATAATACAAATTATCAATCATTCGAAATAAACCTAAAAAAATAAACTCAATAAAATTCTTCTTGCCTGAGACTCTCTCCGTTTAGTGGCAACTAGTGCTCGAAGATATTATGCAACTCCTTTCTTGTTTACAACATGAGCTCTTTGTTTAAAAAAATGGTGAAAATATTGAATTCTTTTATTTTAAATCAAATATCATATAATTTGTTTGAGTTTGATAGTTTTAAAATGCTAATAGCTAAATAAAAAAATTCTATGTGTGCGCACGGAGACGCACACGGAGTCACCATGCACCATGAAGAATTTTTTTTTTATTACATTTTCTTCATTTTTTAGCTATTGGCATTTTTCGAATTCAAATTTACTTGGGTACAAAAGTGACTGCATTACAAAGCTGCTACACCCATTGCACACTGGCTCGCTCTGCATTCCTGGAAGCATTTTAAATTATCACATAAAAAGAAAAACACATCAGTAAAATTAACAAGAAATTAAAATTGAAACGAAATCGAAATTAACAAGAAATTCTAGAGTACTCACCAAATATTATGGTAAAATGTGAAGAAATGGAAGTGGATGGATTTTCAGTCATTAGCGATGATTATTTTGTGGGGTTTCGAAATCATATTCGGAATCGGAAGAATGGAGGAGGAATCTAATACAAATGTGAGGTGCTACTTTCCGGAGTTTCTGCTCAGAATAAGTTGAAAGGGAAACCATACGTACGGCAACTCGACGTAATTAATGGTGGTGGATTGATGAATGATGGGGAACGGTATGGATATGTGTGAAAAGATTTCGGGAACTCAAATCTCCAAGATGGCTGCAGGAGAAGCGAAAAGGAAGCTCAAAGGTTTCGAGGAGCTACTCTCGAGTCTTGTCGCTTCGGCATGCTTCGTGTTGACGGTTTTATTGTCAAATTTTGAGAAGGAAAATTGAGGGGTTTGGGGAATAAAATAAAAACGGACAAATGAAAAGAAATGAGAAAATCTCAAACGACGCCGTAATGGTTGACAATAGGGAATTGTAACACGTGTCCGGAAGAGTTAGCCTATTTTATATTGTTAGGGAAAAGAAGAAGAAAAAATGATGTTAAAGAAACCGTAATGCTGTTAAACATCCCGCTACTCGGATGTTTTCTATTTTCCGATTGTGCTCCCTGTAGCTACTTGGGTTTACTTTGTACGTGAGTGGGGAATTTTTTTTTATTTGGTTGAAGAAATTCAAACATAATCATATATCATCATATTATTTACATGTAACATAATTAGAGAAACAGAGAGAGCGGCAAAGAGGGGAGGTGGAGGGTTAGCTAGGGATGTTTACAATGTAAGTTCGGCCTCTCTTTTTCTAGTTATTGTCCAATTCGACTTTTAGAACATTTTTTTCTTCGAAACTCTCGTTTACTTTTTGAGATTGATTCAATACTTATTTTTACTATGAGGGTGTTTGGTGTAGATTGAAATTGGATTTTTAGTAGATTGTAATAGAAATTTTTGAAATGTGAAAAGTTGTGGGACCTATGAAAGATGTAGTTAATATTGATTGTTTGACTTTAACCTAAATTAAAATTCGATTTTAATCCAATACAAACCGACTCTAAAGTTTGACTCATCAAAGACCTTCATGTGCTTTGATATTATGTTTTTATATATATATAAATTGATTATATGTAAATCGTTTTAACTTTCATCTACGACACTTTCAGATGGACGAGATGCCTAGTCAGTTTGGCCAGGTTGGGTTCACGCACTATTGTGGTTGATGGTAATCCCCCACACACACACATTTGTTACCTACCATATGATTTGATTGAATCGTGTTAGAGCAATGCTAAATGTACACTGGGTTTGACACATTCTCCTCACAAGAGGGGAGCCCACGACCAATAAAATAATTGTGGGCTCTCCTCTTATGAGGGGCAGGTACACCGAGGTGTAAGTTGACGTGTAGCAAATTTCATCATATTAAGTAGTCTATAATATTATCAACGACTGTCAATAATGGTTGACACTTGTCGAATATTGATTATATGTATCTCAAATACATTGAATTTAGCGTTGATTTCCCACCTAACGTTCTAGAATGGATTGGGGCAGGATATTTAATTCAACTAGCATTTGGTTTGGTTCACCATCCTAAATAAAATATCTTACACTGATTAGTTTTAAAATAAAATTGAAACGATAAAAAGTTTGTCTTGTCATGATTAGAATTTTGGTAATTTATATTAATCGTTATATATATTTTTTAGAAAATACGAATTCTAAACAAACTAGTCGCAAATAAAATATTTGAAGAAGTTCATCAACCAAACTTAATAAAAGGATGATGAAATTCATTCATAGTAATCCATATGTTTATGTCGTAATCAAGCACTGGTTATTAACACCAAAGTATGGAAAGTACGAGTACAAATAGCATTGTCGAATTGAATTTGATCGAAAGTGACATATATAACGTAAGACATAATATATATAGTTTTTGTCAATTTCCTAGCCCGTGAAAATGACTTAAATGTAAGATAAAAAAAAAAAAATGGCAATGAATTTTGTTGAATCAAAAGGATGTTGATAATTCAATAGAAATTGATAGAAATCTCAAATTTCATTCAATGGTAACTAAAGCTAACGAATCTCCAATTGTTATAATTTCAAGAAAATTTCTTTTGAGTATAGATATACTCAATGATCCTTAACTAAAGGTATACTGTTATTTATCGTTATAATGATGAAATGTCGATTATATAGCAATTTAGGTAAAATAATGTGATAAGACGTTAATAAGCTAATTCCACATAGAGCATACAATAGCTAAAAACTTGCAAAGCATAACGAGCTTCAAATTTTCTAACTAAGAGTATCTTCAAGAGACTTTTTAAATATATGATACTTTATATTTTAGAGGGTCGATGCTTAAGAATAATAAGTTTTAAGAGGCTCTCCATTTTAGATTTATAATTATTAGCTACAAATTTTAATGCTTTGTAATTTCTAAATTATTCAAATCATTGATTGATAACTGACATTGTTGACGTTGAAAATCGTATGAACAAAATTCAAGCCAACTTAGAAGATAAATGAGAATTTTATCGATAATGATTTGCAAATTACTATAGTAACTACAGGTGTTTGCTCTCTTTTTCAAGGAGATATTTGAAATATAAAGTATTTAGAGTTTTTTTTCCCTATCCCCTTCTATCAAGGCTCCCCTTTATCCTTTTATAGGGAAGGATTTACATGCACACTTCATTTCCCTGTCTTGTCGCTACAGTATCGAGTTGAAAAAATACATCATTAGTATGTTTAGATTGGTTAGTGAGCTCGGTGTGTCAGGTCTTTATGAGCTAACCTTACATGTGATCTCCAACAATTAATGAACTACTTAGGGAACGAAGCTAAAGCGTATGATTGATGAAATTGGTGGATGATGATGTAAGACCTTCCTTATGTCGTTCGCCAGTTGACCGTTTGTACAATGTGTAAGGAATTTTCAATCACTATATCCCCTCACACATCAGCAATGACGCAATCCAAGTTAATTTCACATAATCGAACTTGCATTAGCATACGCTTAATGTTCACAACAAATTGTAGTTAACGACCTCGGAGGTCGGATGTCAACACACATATAAAAAAATTACATTAAATTAAAGATTATGAGAAATTAATAAATATTTCTCGAAAAAAGCAAAATGAAGAGCAAAATAGATAGGATTGTGAGAATATTATAAAAAAAAATTACTTTCTAAAATTTTCCCTATTATAAATAATTTTTTCTGAAAATACTTTAAAAGACATTAACAAGTTAGTTTTGCAAAAATGTAATGGATACATTTTTACAAAACTAGCAAAGAAATGACGAGCTTCAAATTCTCGACTCTACAAAAAGGATATAGCTGCTCAAAACATGTCTCGATAAGTTAATATTCAATTTTTAATAGTATATCTATGCCCACTCACCCTTTTATAAAATCAAATAGTAATGAATATAACACAGCACGGTTGTGCAAGCTGAGTCATGCATTGCGTTTGAATGGATTGACTAATAAAAAAAATGTGAATCATGTTCTATGCTTAATTACTTTTCTCGACATTTATGGAATAGAAAAGTAGTTTTGACTACGATTTATAAATCTAGACGTAATAAATACGAAACAATTAAAAAAATTAATTTATTTATAAGTAAATAAAAATCACTAGGGTAAATACGTGAAAAGGAACAAATATGTCAAGTTAATCTTGCTTGATTGACTTATAAGGTAAACACACAAGAAGTTCAGAAAGTGGGTTCAAGCACGATTCCATGGACCTTCAAAGAACGTGTTTTTCATTATTGAGAAAAGTGAACCTCTAGTTTCGATTTCAACCAACCAAACAAATTATTCTTCATTTTCATTGGTTATCCAAACCAGACAAGCTATGGTGTGTACACATGTTATTTAATAATGATACAAGATTTTGATATTGTCCGATTCTTCTTACTAAATATACCTTTTGTGTATCAATTTGTACTCGAGATCTAAAATTATGTTTTAGTTAATATTATGCTTGCTTGGCTAAATTTTTAGGTGTTTACAAGAAATGAATCTAAGAATTAGTAATTAAAAAGTTGGTAAAAATTGTGCAGTAATGCTATTTGTGGAAGTGTTATACCCTACATCCGATTAATTTTGGACATTAACACTTTTTATATATAATTGATTGATATATTTTATTTATGACAAATCTATTGTTTAATTGAAATAATATTCTAACAAGTTAAATGATGAGAGTTCTTATATTCAAGTCTTAATAATGTGTTAATTACAAATTACATATAATCGAATTTTAAATCAGTCGTAGTCGTAAGTAATAGTGAGATACATATGTCGTTATTGCGGATAGACCATCATGTGTGACATTTCTTACTTGTGAAGTAAGTGATTCATCTCACAATTTAAAATGTGGTGACACTTAAAATGAACACGTGAATCTTTTGTTAAAAAAAAATTAGAGACCCACTAGACAAATTCCATAAATATAATTATTTGAGTGTTAGCGGTCAATCTCTATCGTTTGATGGTGGAATTGATCATTTGACTTGAGGTCTCATATTGCCTTATACGGAAATAATCATATTTTGACAATATTGGATGTTGCTCTACCAAGAGTCATTAATACGACATTGTTCGGGGATGTCAAGAATCATATAAATGTTGTGAATGACAAATAAAAGGTTTGTCACTCATAGATAGTAAGAGATTATGATATACATTTTATTTAGTTAAATTGATAATGAAATTATCGATCAAGGTATACTCATTAGTCAAAAAGAGTTTTCGACTTGTATGGACTTAATAGTAGGATGGAAGGTATGATCAATAATCAAGATTGACATACTTCATATTTCATAATTGATTGGATCATATTGATGATGTAATTATAGTATCACATTAAACGAAAAAGTTTGATGTTATCATACCACGTGACATTTTTCGTCATACGTGCTATCCTGACATATTGTTAGATGTCAATTTGGGAAGACGAATATGAATTAATTAATCTAGGTGAATTAATAATAGATTAAATTTTAATTTATCTTATTTTGATTAGATCAAAATAATAATTCATTTCGTTAGATATCGTAATCGAGAACTAATATGTCACACACAAAGGAGAATTGGAAGAATGAAATGTATTAATTAATTAATTGACAAGTGTTGGATAATTAATTAACATGATTACTTAGATTAATTATATATCGAACCAAATTAAGTTTAATTGTTGGGCCAACCCACCTGGACTTCTGTTAATAAGTTACTAGGGTTTAAGAAATCATAAAAGACAATTATTATCATGTTAGGACAAGAAAAGAGACTCTAATTCTCTCATTATGGTTCCTTGTGTAAAAATTTACATTGGAGACTAGATAATTGGACATCAGTAAATTGCAGATCGTGATTGTTCATGTTCAAAATAAGCAAAAAGGTTAGCAAAATTCAACAAATGTATAATCTGTATCACAATTTCTTTCTAAACACAAAAAAGATCGTTGGTGAGAATTGAAATATTGTTTAAATTTCGTTGTGCATTTTAAGTAAATTTCAAACAATTTGTGCATATTGCTGATGAACTAAAAATAACGTGGCAAAATTAGATCAATTTAAAAGGAAATGTTTATTTTTAATAGCTAGAATTGATAAAAAACAGAATGATTGCTTTGAGTGAATTTGTTATGGAGTGCTTTCAAAGGAAGTCTTAGCTCTGTCCCAAGGGTATCATTTGTTGCCTTTTATAGGTCTTCTAAATCAAGCAACTGGGTCACCCGACGTCATATAAGATACAGTACCGATCTAGAGATGTGTGCCTATACCCAAGCTTAAGGCTAGTGATTGGTTGTTAACGTCAGTCATGCAGTTTATCATGATGTCTACGTCATAGCTGCCATATAATGATGGCCTACAATTAGGTAATCATTTCTTGCTTGTAATTGGTTGAAAACTAGGCGTCGGCTACAATGCTATCACGTGACATGATAGGAACGATTGTTGGTGAGATGAGACAATTTGGGTAATCATCATGTGTCAATGAATTACAACGATTATGTGTCCAATCTGATCTCACTTTTCATGGCTTCTGACCTAGAGGTTAATCATATGAACAATATCTAGAAGTATTGATTTATTAAAGCACGAGGTCAAACCTCGACATGGATCGTTGTGTCCTGATTGATGATGTGGAAGATATAGAAAGAGAAGAAAAAAAGAAAAAAATGAAGTCATTAACATGATTCGCATCAACAATTTGTACACAATAATGTATAAGCAGCATTACTCAAAGTTGTGAGTCCTATAAGAATATCTGAATAAAAATAGAGTTTGATAAACAATGAATAATTATAAAATTTGCCAAACATGCACTAAGATACACCATGTTTAACATATATAGCTAATGTGGGCATAACCACTCAATAGCTAAGTAACTTATGCAACATGTGTCTTCAACTTAGTGAAACTTAATAATAATGTATTCTTTTGTCTCCTTGGACATATCAATTTAGCCCATGTTTGGTTTGACTAAAAATTAAATTTTCGGTAGATTTTGATAAATGTTGATAAAATGTGTTCAAAAGTTGTGAGTTTTATAAAATGTGTTATTGAAAATGAACTACTTAAACTACTATGTAATTGATTTTAAAGGGTTGATTTCTAGGTATGTGAAATTCTTGAGATCACTTTGTATTCTTCTTTTTCGTCATAATAAAAACCTAGAGCGGCAAAGCAGCTATATTTAAACCACTATAAATTAATGCATCCGAGAGTAAACATGAAACCACTCTTGGAATTTGTCCTAAAATGTAATAAAACTGTTTAAAAAAATTGAACTTGATAGTTTTATATTTTGTATTGACAATTCTGTGATAAAAAAAAGACCAACTTGAACAATTATAGTTTTATATTTTGTATTGGCAATTCTATGATCAAAATGACCAACTTGAATAATTATAGTAGTTTAGGGACTGAATTGTAAAGTTTCATAGTTGGTAGGATAGCGTATGGTTCGGGGTCCAATGTTTGGAACAAGAAGAATTCACGCCTTTTTTCGCTAACTGCTCGCTAGAGTGCTGCTCGAGCGGAGGAATCAGAGATTGCCTCGCTCGATCTTCGCCCTATTGTCGCTCTAGCAACAAACTCTTCGCTCGAGCGAAGCATCATTTTTGCTCGAGCGACATTTTTATAGTCAGACCTAATTTTCCTTTTTCGAGAATTTTACTTGGCCCATACAACATGTTTCGTCCAACACATAAATACGGCATCGCATCTTTTGCTGTAGAGAGGTTGAACACATT
>CAIGRE010029509.1:0-10772 GCA_903798275.1 Fraxinus angustifolia subsp. syriaca
GACGACACTTCACAACAAAATGGAGGATGACTTTCTTACTGATTGTATGACTCTTTTTATAGAAAGAGAACTTGTAGAGAAAATCGATATAGATTCTGTTATGTTTCAAATCCTAGTCGGAAACGACTTAAATAAATAATGTTCTTTAAAACAAATCTATAACCATCTCGTGAGTAGATGTACATGGAACAATCTTCTTGGTTGCTTTCATTTTTATATTTAACAAAGAGCGGCAAAGAAAAAAATTATGACACGATCTCGACTCTTTAAATGATAACATTGTTTATGAGCCACAAGGATGTTGTATATATACAATGCTTGAATAAATACTCCAATTTAACAACTGAATTCACACAAGCAACTTTACTTTGTCTCCTAATTGCAAATTCATTTCGTTTATGAAGTTTAAGTAATGGTCTCTTAGAATAAAATGAATTTTGCACAAAAGAGCAAATGACTGAACAAATTGTTGTACCAATCGTTACTTTATGAAGTCAATAATGATGTACAAAAAATGCTGTACATTGTCCTATGCAATAATAGTGTAAATGTGTAATTCTTCTCCTGTACAACAAGAGGCTGCAACTGCAGTAAATCTAGAGCTGCCACGTTTGCACTGTCACTGGACCCACAGAATGACGTACTACTGGGAAAGCGAGTTCCTCTCCGAAAGGGAAAAGTATTAGAGCCACACAGTTCAACGAGGGACCAATAGGAATGTTTTGGAAGTACTGAAAAGTCCAATCTTTGAAGCATCAGAATTTCGGGCGCTCCACAGCACATGGGAACGTAGATCAATTATTTGGCAGTTTAGCCTCCAGTTCGAAAAAAAATTTATAAATTATCGTGTTAAGTGCTATTTGTATCAATTTCCCCATAGTATAAGTTAACGGGCTGGAAGGCCCATTACTCTATGGACCATGGAGTTATGGACGGGGAAAAATCACATTTACATCATTTAAAAATAAAGGGGTAGTTACACAAATACCCTATAATTTGGGATCGTTTTTAAAAAAAAGAAAAAAAGAAAAAGAAAAAACGTGATAAAACTTGGATTAAGTGACAAATAGTTAAAACTGAAAGTATTTTTTTACGTTCAAACCTTATCTCCATCCAGAAGAGCATCTTCTCTTGATCAAATTCAATAATTCTTTTTATGAATAGTTGCAAAAGTAACAAGAAGATCATCCCAACAAATTATGTAAGGTTGTCGTCACATAATCCAAAGACCTTATTCGTTCTCTCCTTCGCATTATCTCATTCTCAACATTGTCCCTACATGTAAGGATTCTTGTAAGGATTACAAGCAAAAATAAGATCAAGAGTTGCTTCAAATACCTATTTTTTAAAGTCTTATTCCCTAAATATGGAAATAAACAAACCAAAATCACAAGTTTTTTTGTATTTTGGATTTTATGTTCAATTACTTCCCCAATTACAAAATTACGGTCTGAACCTTATAATGTACATAACTGACATATTTTCTTTATTTTTTTTTTATTTCGATGATTTTGATACTGTGAATGAAAAAAATATTTGAAAATAACATTGTTGATTTTGAGAATAAATGGATTAGGTTAATACATATGAAAAATTTACTTTAAATCAATTCAATTGATGTATCTAACGTGTTTGCGAAAATAAGTGTGTGAAAAACTAACGTTATATGAAAAAATCGCAGTATCTTATTTGAGTAATTAATTAGATGCATACGTGTCTGTTTTTGAAAAATTAAACCATGTTTTACTCTCGTATTCATTTTATATTTATTCGAATCAATTCAATTGATATATTTAAAGAGTGCGCGAAAATAAGAATGCGAGAAAGTGATATTGTATCACTGTTCTACGAAAAAGTTGCAGTATCTTATTGGAGCAAATAACTATATGCATACTCTTTTGACTTATTTAGGGGCTATATTTCTTCACTCGTCGAGACAAGAAAACACTGGGCATTAGTCTAATTTCCTCAAAAATAAAAAGCCCATTACATCACTATATTGGGCAACAAGAAAACTCTTTACACTACCCGTCCTGTGCACTTCAGCATTTGGCTCAAGTCAGAATCCTACCCCTGCACTCTATTCTTCTCCTCCTCCTCCTCTTAGGGTTCTTTCTTTTAACCCAGTATAAACTCTTACTAAATTCAAAGTTTGGATCTTTTTGTTTGGGATTCGAACACTCGATTCACAGCTACTCAAGTTTAGGGTTTTAGTTGCTGTTAATCAACATGGCACCGGCTGCAGATCCAAACAGCACTGGAAGCACAGGAGGCGGAGCCACCAGAGACCAGGCATCAGTCAAGGTCCCTGCCAAAGACTCTAAAAAGAAGGATGAGAAGAAAGACGAAGATCTTGTAAGTTTGCGAAGAAATTAATGTATGTATCTAGTAAATTAGTGGAGAAACCTCATCTGTGTTAACTCAGCTCGATGAATTATCAGTTCTTGTTATTTAGGTTAAGAATCAATTTGATATTTTTTTTTTTTTAACTTGGTGGATAATTCATTGGTTTGATGAGTTTTTTTTTTTTTTGGCTGTTACTTTGTGTTTTAGTCTGAGGAGGACTTGGCGTTAAAACAGCAGTTGGAGTTGTATGTAGAGAGGGCTCAGGATTCCGACACTGGGTTGCAGAAAGCTGCACTAGAGAGCATGAGGTTCATAGTTTTTCTATTTTATTTTTATTTCTGTTCAGAAATTTATATGTCTTTTAATTAAGTTTATATCTGATTGTTTTATTGGTCGGCTAGAATTTAAATACTGAAAAGTTGATCCTCAAGTATATAAAAATTGTATATTTGTTAGGCAGAAAATGGACAGTTTTTCTAATGTTAATGTTATTTTGTGGTTGGTTTGGGTGTGAGTTGACATTGTAATCACAATGTCATTTTTGGACTAGTTTAGATGTTGGCATTGTTTCTGGGTGCTTCCTAACTGGTTCATGAAGGTCTATTGATGGATACCTGGGACTATTGGGCTTAAGACTATCTAGTTTCAGGTCTGCTTTGGTTTTTTTGATGATTGTGGGTTTTTGGTGACTGAAATTGCCTGTGGAGTACTGAATAAATGATATAGTACTCTGAGCAAGTTACACTTGCATTTTATAATGCGAGTCTAATGAGGGAGCAGTATATGTGAGGCCTTGTTTGCTTAACCATTCGTGTCTTTTTGCTTTTTAGGCAGGAGATTCGTACCGCAACAAGCTCTATGACTTCGGTTCCAAAGCCATTGAAATTCTTGCGTCCTCATTATGGAACTCTGCAAGCACATTATGAGAAAATGGCTGATTCTGACTTAAAGGTTATAAATGTTGAGTTAAAAATCTGTGCTCACACATTCCCTGTTTTCACATAAATCTCTCCGATACATGTTTTCTTTTATGCAGAAACTTCTAGCCGATATACTCTCTGTTTTGGCTTTGACGATGTCTCCTGAAGGAGAAAGGGTATGCTGTATTATCTTTTATCCTATGCAGATGTATAAAGTTCTTACATATTGGTATTTCAATTATTGTTGTATTCATGGAATGTAACGTCTTCCCTTGCATGCAATTTTGTGGAAAAAAAAAAAAGAGAAAGCAAAATGTTAAGTAAGGCTAATTCTATTTAAAATTTATATTAATACACATATATACCTCTATTTTATACTAAAACTTAAGGCTAATTGGTAAGAAACTGAAATAAACCTAATAGTTACAATTTACAAACTTGTTAGAATCATACAACACCCTTGTTTTAATGTGGTAATGAGGTCAGAATAATAGTTATGGACCTTATTGTCCATGATCCAAATATAATATAATTAGGAAGAAGATAACTCGTGCCGCATGCATTGGACAATTTGTGAATTTGATTAAGTAGGATCGCATATGATTGCAGTAGTTCTATAGTGACATTTTTGCAATTTGCAGTTTTTCGTTCCGTGCCCACCATTTTAAGAGTATCTGCAATCATCTCATGGAGTCTTCGTTTGTTATATATTTGCCAGTTAATTATTTGTTTCTTTCAGTTATCAGTAATTGCTTATTGTACAAACCCATAAATAAGATACAAAAGGATAAATCATTACGGTTCTTTTTCTACAAAATAATTTAAGTTTATAACTATCTTAGTCACATCATCGCCCAACAATGTAATTTTGTTGATAAAGTTACTAACAAAGAAGGATATAACTTCTGATTTCAATTGTATAAACCATGAATACAACTACTGTTGAATTTTAACTGAGAGTAAGAAAATACACTTAACAACTGGAAGTAGGCACGAAAATGGACACCCCTATGACATTTAATTCAGAAGTTCCATGATAGAATGTTGTTAAGATATTCCCTTTACACTTTAAGCCATGTTTTTAGAAATGAGATTTTATTTTAGGCCGAATCATTGGCTATAGTATATCCTTGACCTCACTGCTTTTTTTTTTTAAAAATCCTGATGATGGGAGGATTTTATCAGTATATAGTGAACCAATGGAGATTGTTAAGTTAATTAAAGTTTAAAACAGTCCTTTCACATTCCCTCTCAAGCACACTGCAAGGCACATAAAACAAATGTGTCCCATAAAAGGAGTCTGCAAGCATTTGGATGGTAAAAACTTTTTCTTTCAAGTTCTTTATGTGTGAATTAATGAAGTCCAAGGATGACACTTCACATCATTATTGAAGTCATTACACAGGCCGTCAAGACTTCTTTCTGAAATCAGATGAATGCCTGATTTTTTTATTTTTTAATGAGAAAATAAATTCGAGTTTTGGTAAGTTTTTTAGGCCAACTTATCTAAAATGTAAGGTCTCACATATATGATTGACCTACATTTCATACTAAATACGTATTTTATTTACTTGAGATTTAATTTTATGTTTATCTTGAAAAATCTTGGTGTATGATATAGTTTATGATCATTTATACAATTATTAATATTGCAGGCAAGCTTGAAATATAGGCTGCTAGGTTCTGAAGGCGATATTGGTTCATGGGGTCATGAGTATGTCAGGTGAGGATTTCTGCTAATTATTTAAGCTATTTTGGGTCAACTAATGTTCACACATGTGCGTGATTTTGTTACTGTCTGACTTTGTATTTCATTCTTTTCTTCATTCACACATTATTTCTGGCACTATTTAAATTTTGTATGATTAACACGTTCTTTATTGTTATCTAGAGATATCACACAATTGCATAGACGCGTCTATGTTAGTGTGAGATTTACCATAAATCTATTTCTTCAAGATTAAAAGTGAAGGCTCTGTTTCCTGTGCCCTTGTCTGAATATGGAGTGTCTGAAATGAGTACTTGGTAGTTATTAGTTATTAGAAGGATCCACTGTTACACACCTTTATCAAACCATAAATTTTAATTTTGTTTATATCTAAAAATATCCTTTTGTAGTGTATGAATTGATTTTTCTTTTGCATGGTTTAGGGGCGATATATGTTCAATTGTTGGAGAGTGTTGTAATGGAAATTTATTCATAGCTATTATTTATTCGAATGTTGAAAATTTATGCAGGAACTTGGCTGGGGAAATCTCCCAAGAGTATGCAAAACGGCAGGTTGGAAGTTCTATCCATTTTGGATACTATCAGTGATTGGCTTGGTTAACATTATAGCTTTTTTGTGAACTTCTTGATGCATGCTTGTGTTGAGTTTATATTCTAAAGATTGGCATGCAGTCGTCAGTTGTTGTTTATGGGTTCTTATGGTAAAGCTTTGACTTTCACACATCTGGCTAACAGCACACTACTATGTAACGAGTTAAAAAAAAAATTGCTCGATTGTGTTCTTAGTAGTACTTACTATTGAATCGGCTGTTCTAAGAAACTTCTTGAAAGAAGACTCGTTCCCCCTTTGTTCGTTTGAAAGATGTATTTTTGCAAGGTAGAATTAATAAATGATGCTGCATGTAGAATCACTGAATTGAAAAGAATTGATAAGCGTGTTTTGTTTTGCTTAAATCTTTTCAGACTGAGGAAGCCTTAATTGATGATCTAATGGAGCTGGTGGGGCAGATTGTTGCTTTCCATATGAAGGTAAAATTGTTTTCCTTGTGTTTTATTTGGATAAAGATATATTACTTTAAACTGATGCATGACAGTGCTCGACCTGGTAAGTTAGTTTTGCTACTGAGTGGGGTAGAAGCTGTGCTATTTACTACTAGTGATTTCATCAATGAGTTTTCCATCATTGTCAAAGCTTGTCAGTGTTTTTCTTGGAACAGTTATTATGAAATATCCTTTTTTTTTTCCCGTCCATTTGCAGCACAATGCTGAACCTGAGGCGGTAGATCTTCTAATGGAGGTACTTCTAATCCTTGATAACTTGATCTCAGAAATCACAAATTGCTCATAAGAATAAAGAATGAATGTGTGATGTAGGCATTTTGTTATCCAGGTTGAAGACCTTGATCTGTTAGTGGAGCATGTAGACAATGCAAACTATAAGAGAACATGCCTATACCTTACTAGTTCAGCAAAGTAAGTATATTCCATAAACAGTCATTGGATGTTTCTGTTTTCAATTTTGTCTGGAGTCTTTTATCCTTTCGTGGAAGTGTTTAAAGGTCACCCCTCCTCTTCTAGACCACACTGCAATATTTGAAGCGTCAGAATACAATGGATATGTCTGTCACTTGAGCTCTGTTATTTTTCCTGATGGATATTTAAATATAAGCTATAACTTCTTATTTGATTTAGAATGTATGACCTTGTAGACATAAGTTCTTATAAAATTTTCCTAATATTTCTCGATTTAAACTGTCTTGGTAGAGATGTTTTGTAGAATAAAAATTTGTTGACTGCCAAGTGTATATTTTGTGCACATTATATGCACATACTTATAACTGAGCATTGCTGCACTGAGCTACAACCAACTTTTACTGTTGCTTTTGCTGTAATATATAGGGGCAGGGTATTTGATAATAACCTGCATAGAATTGGTGGAACAGGTAAAGCAAAACCTTCGGTCTTGTTTTCTGTTAGAGCATCCTACTGATAATTCAAAGATCACTGGTCACCCGTAATCATTAAAATCATCTATACTTATCATAGTTTGCTTAGGAAGCTGAATGACTTATATTAACAACACATTTGGAAGGTTTGTGGTCTGCCCATCCCTCCTAAACTGGTAAATATGTGAGTGCATTATGTACATCATTCATCTGCAGTAACTGTATCATCTGGGATTGCTAAGTAGAACTTCTAAAAAATCAATTTGCCTTTGTTGCACAGGTGAATTTTTCTTGTTATCTTTCGTTCAAATGTTTTAAACATACAGTGGATCTAGGCTTTAGAATTTGAGGAACTCTTCGTCAACAAAATTTCCTATTTACAACTCATTAATTAGCAAGAATACCTCAGGATCCTGGTGTTCGAACAATTAACATTCTAACCAATGTTTACTGTTTTATCTTTTCAGATACCTTCCTGGGCCAGATGATATGTTAGTTTTGGATATTGCATACACAATTTATATGAAATTTGAAGAATTTCCTAGAGCACTGCAGATTGCTTTATACCTCGACAACATGCAGGTTTGTACTCACAAGGACTAAGAAATACTTTCGTCTATGGTCTTAAAACCATGGAATTAATTAATCAAATTCTCTTGTATGATATGCATAAGCCATGATATAGATACAAAGGTCTGGATGCCAAGTATAAAATGCATGTCTTATTTCTACAGAGAAAAAAAGAAGAGATCCCTGCTTTCGCCTTTTGGAATATGACTCTTACATCTGGGTATTCATTTGCAGTATGTAAAGCAGGTTTTCACGTCTTGTAATGATCTTCAAAAGAAGCAGCAATTTTGCTTTATCCTTGCTCGCCATGTAAGTCTTGAAGTTTTCTTTTGCAGTCAGCTATACTGCTTTATCTCATCCTAGGTGCCTATTTCTTTCTTTTTCTTTTATTTGGTGAAAGGGAGGACTAAGTCTGACCACAATGCAGGTGTGAAATAATGTAGAAAGGATACTCGCCCATGTTTTATGTCGTGCTATAATTTGACTGATCAGGTGTTAAACCTGCTAATATTAAAAGCAAGTTTGGGAAGTATTCATAAATGATTTAAATTATAGAGATAGAAATGAGTGGTGGATAAGTGGGAAGTACTTGTGTGATCCCTTGAAATATGTGGATTAAGTATTGGCTTGCGTGTTTATAAACATGAGCCTAACATGGGCTTAGTTGTGTTTCGTTATTGACTTGCTTCTTGTTTACCACACTTGATTTTACGGTTTGACGTTGAATTGAGGGGAAAAAAGGAAAAACAAAAGATCACCAAATTGATTATTATTCTAGTGAACTTTATTCTAACCTGTCCGAATCTTTATGGGGCTACTTGTGGTGGATATAATGTCTTGGTACTGATTCTCACTATGCACTAAGATACTGATGAGTTGTGCTACAGATGAGCGCAAATTCTTTTGGGCTGGANCACCTATCTGTCTTTTAAACTAATATCTATACTTTAAGGTCACCAAACTGCATGGTCTACAGGGAATTACTTTTGAACTTGATGATGAAATTTGTCCAGAAGATGAAGAAAGGGAGGCTCTGCAAGAAATCATCAATAATACTAAACTGAATGAAGGGTATCTTACACTTGCTCGTGATATAGAGGTCATGGAGCCAAAATCTCCTGAGGACATTTACAAGGTATGGATCTAGTTGATTTCTCCTGACCTTTTCTGTCAGGATTTTGGAGATTGGCTTTATGGCATCTTTGAGGTTAACCCTTGGCTGGATTCTCAGGCACATTTACTTGATGGCCGAGCTAGTGGTGGGGGAAGTGTTGATTCTGCCAGACAGAACTTAGCAGCAACATTTGTCAATGCATTTGTAAATGCTGGCTTTGGTCAGGTAAAAACGAATTTTACGAATGTTATTGGGTTCATTCCAGAATTTTATTCTGACACCTCTAATTTTTATTTGTTTCAGGATAAGTTAATGACAGTTCCGTCAGAGGCATCAAGCGGTGGTTCTTCAACAAGCTGGCTTTTCAAAAATAAGGATCACGGAAAAGCCAGTGCTGCAGCAAGTCTGGTATGTGCCTTTAGGTCATTTAATTTTTTTCCATACTGTAATGTGAAGGTTGGATGATCATGCTATGTCACCACTTTAGGGTATGATTCTGCTTTGGGATGTTGATTCTGGACTTGCGCAACTCGATAAATATTTCCACAGTACTGACATGCATGTCATTGCGGGCGCATTACTAGGAGTTGGGATTGTAAATTGTGGTATCAAGAATGACTGTGATCCAGTAAGTCCTAATTTCTAAACCTGACTGAAGAGTGATCCTCAATACTAACAAATATTTGACCAAATGGTTTCATGACATCTTATTAATCTGTTCTCGCAGGCGTTGGCTCTTTTGGCTGATTACATAGACAGAGAAGATTCTTCCATTAGAATAGGTGCAATAATGGGCCTAGGACTTGCATATGCTGGGTCTCAAAATGAACAGGTGAGTTTCCATGTGATCATGCCAGCAGAATTGTTGATTGTTATTTGTTCTAAATCTTAGAACCTTTTGTGAAAATAATGAAACAATATTTGAGTAGCCCATAGCTAGCTCTCGCAACACATTTCCACTTCATGTCTGCTTGAGAAGCACCTGCATTTGCCTAAATCTGACTATCTATATTATCACTTTCCAGATTCGAAGTAAATTAAGCCCCATACTTGGAGATGCAAAGGCATCACTTGATGTGATTGCATTTACTGCAATCTCTCTAGGCTTGGTATATGTAGGTTCGTGTAATGAAGAGGTAGCCCAGGCAATTATATTTGCATTGATGGACAGAAGTGAGTCAGAGTTGGGGGAGCCCCTCACCCGTCTCTTGCCTCTGGGTCTTGGTCTTTTGTATCTTGGGAAGCAGGTAATTATGGTTGCTCCTGCTTTGGCATTTAATCAAACTAAAAATGATATGTGAGGATAAAAATTATGTTTTTTTTCCTGGTTATCTTTTAGAAATTGTATATTATATTTGGTGTCAGTTGACACTGGCAGCAGGCATGTACTTGCCACCGGAGAGAGCCAAAACATTGCCATAGTATTAATTCTCTGTTTTCTTCTCTGGCAGGAAAGTGTGGAGGCAACAGCTGAAGTTTCAAAGACATTTAATGAGAAAATCAGAAAACATTGTGACATGACCCTGCTTTCATGTGCCTATGCTGGGACTGGAAACGTACTCAAGGTTATGAACATGTGCTGTTGGACTCAAGGCAGGTAGTGCTGCTATGTTAATTACGTTACTAACTGCTTTTTGTATTACAGGTACAACACTTCCTTGGTCAGTGTGCGCAGCATCTTGAGAAGGGAGAAACATACCAAGGACCGGCTGTACTTGGAATTGCTATGGTTTCAATGGCTGAGGAACTGGGGCTCGAGATGGCTATTCGCTCATTGGAGCATCTTTTGCAGTATGGGGAGCAGAACATTAGAAGAGCAGTTCCTCTGGCACTAGGTCTTCTCTGCATTTCAAACCCAAAGGTATATATCCTTTTGATACATGTAAATCTTGATTTGGGGTGACAATGTATCAGTGGCTATAGGTCTCTTGCCTTCGTACTATATTCTGTTGTCTGGCAAGTCTGACCAGATATTCGGAAACAGAACATAAAGCGTATGCTGATCTTGAAAATCTTTTCTCGAAGCAAAAAACACAAATATTGCTGAAACGGGAACTTATTTTGGTACTTTCAGAAAAAAAAAAAAAAAAAAAATAATAATAAAAAAAAAATTAAAAAAAAAAATTTGAAAAAAAGAAAAAAAAAAA
>CAIGRE010029519.1:0-12414 GCA_903798275.1 Fraxinus angustifolia subsp. syriaca
AGAGGAACAAAGATTTTCAATCTTATGTTGTAACACATTTGATATGGATGCCAACCTTTTTGGAATTACCGTGACCTCAATAGGTTCCACAGCACATGACTCCTCTAGCACAACATTACGTCTCTCCACAATAGGCACAAATATCAAATTACGTTCCAATTCACATAAATTTTCCTGATAAGTTGGTTTTGTTTTAGAATAATGGGAAATGGACTAAGAGATATTAAAGTTGAGCGAGGAAATAACAATTTAGTGTATAATGTATGAATGCACATACAGATTTATAAAACTATAATAATGCAATGATTACTTGACCCTTATGATTCAACGAGTCTCTCTTTAGGAAAAGTCAAAGCTGGTACTCTCCCATTAAACAAATCATTTCTAACAACTAATATCTAAATTAATTAATCGAGAAAAAAAATCGATATTCAATGATTTGCATCCTATTCATAGTTTCACAAGCAATGTCACAAATAAATCTATATGTCATGATGTCAAGAACGATAACATTTCAAACAAATTCATAAGAAATAAATTAACAACTATCTACAATTCAAAAACAAATCAAAAATTAAATTAAAAATTTATTGAGCTCGAGTCCAATATTTAATCTTAATCTTCAACCTAGAAATATCTAATGATCCAATGGTATCAATTCAAACATTAATCAAACTTAACTAACGTAGCTGCATAAATAATTCCGAACCCGACCCGACCCGACCCGACGTGGATCGATCCACTCCAAGGTCGACCCGGATCTGGCTGACCCATGCAAATTTGGGTCTGCTTGAACTGCGTAGATCCTATTAAATATTAAATAAAAGCAATCATACAAAATAAATAAAAACCACGATTAATTTATTATCAAAATGTTATTTTACATCAACAAAACTACACTTTATGTGCACACAACTCAAACATTAAAACCTCTAATACCAAGGCGACTTAACGCAAGTGGATCGGCGGCAACAGAGGGAATAGGGAAACAGACTCACACAATGTAACACCTAGCACAATTGTTTCTGAAATTCCTCATAATCTTGTTTTTGATGGATTTAGTGTTAGTACAAAGACTCAAATTCGAAATTTGTATGTTCCAGCATTTGTCCAATGCTAACTAACTTAGGAACAACAATATTGTTACGAATAGAACATACCAAAGGATTTTCGGACTGTAAGAAAGTTCCAACAAGATTTGCTCGTACAGCTAATGGAAAGATACGGGGCCACCTTTCACGTCCATAAGACATGAATGCATCTTCGATTGACATGGTTCCAAACTTGATTGCCTGTGCAAGTTTTTTTGCCAAAACAACTGCATCTTCCAAAGCACAGCACGCTCCTTGCCCAAGATTGGGTGTCATCGGATGCCATGCATCACCAAGGAGCACAACCTTCCCAGTTGACGCTGGAGGGCTGATTCCCGGCCACAGCCACCTATCTACCAAAGGGGTTCTTGAGATTCTGTCATCTGGTGTAGAGTTGATTATATTCAAGAGTTCAGTTGACCAATTACCAACAAGTTCCGTGGTTATCTGCCTCAACAAATATGGATCTGTGATCTTTGGACCTGTCATCAGACATACAAAAACAGTCGTGGTGAAGACTATATGTAAGTATAAATATGTTTGTCCTCTCTATAATAGCTCAAGCTTTCACGGGTCGGTTCAGAATTTCAGAAGACTTGATATGTTCCATTCATGTAAGTCGCATATAATTTCTAACAGTTTAAGCTTTTAACTGAGGCAATTCAACAAATGAGAAAAGACTTGTCTTCATGTCTCAATTTGACTTTGATAAAGTACCTTCCTGGATTGCCTTGCATGCAATTTTGACTCCAATGCTTGCTAATGGAATATTCAGACAAAATGACCAGGTTTCAAACACAATTTTATACCTAGATAATTGCTATTAGAACTGACATCATGTGGTAAATATGAAATTTTAGGCTGGAAACATTTAACATGCACATGGCTGTGAAGTCATTCATTGAACAGAAAAAGTTTTCCAGATTAAAGGGATTGCACATGCTTTGTTAAGACTTGCAAGGAAAAAAAAATTATTAAGGGACAAGAACATTTATGCTAGTTGACTTCCAGATGGGGTCAAAGTGCTCGGCCGCCAGACCAAGCATGGCCAATCCGGCCTGGCCTGCACAGGCTAAAAGAACTGAATGAAAAATACGCACCCATCTCAAAATTTGGGCCAGAACAGGTATCTCTGCAACCCAGCCTGGCTCAGTTCGACCCCATCAACACCACTACTTCAAGATAAGCAATTATATAAAATAAGCAAAAATGAAATGCAAGTGGAAATGTTGTATATTATTGGTTTACCTGGTGATGGGCTGTTGTAGCAGATAAACCAGTACACCTTAGTCGGAGAAACTGGCACGTAGCCAGCACGTACGCCTCTCCCATAGGTATAATTCACTTTAGGCTCAAATGGTTGTCCATCAGGGTAAAATCCAAGGCCACGAAAAGCAAAATGGCCCACATATCTGGGCTCTGGAAACCCCATCCATTTAGCCACTGGAGATCGTATCCCATCACAGGCAATCACAATCTAACAGAAGGCGAATTCATAAAGACACTCCAGCGATTAAAAGAAGACCCAAAAATTATAGTTACACTTAAGAGTGCATGCAAGATGCAAGGAATGTGGCACTTATTTAATGGTCACCCGAGTAAATAGCCATAGTTAAGAACACATGGAGGGGAACATGTTTTCTCCAAGATAATTGTAAGAAACAAGATACAAACTCAATTAGAATTGATCTAGGCATGTAAATTATCATGCCGATATTTGCACCCATGAGTAGTGTAATCAATGTGCATGAAGGTTATCCAAATCTTGAAGATTCTAACAGTAAATTGAATATCAAATTAGCATGCAGATCAAGCTACCTTAGCAGACATTCGAGTATCATCCTCGAGTTTTAGTAAGGTTTCTCCTTTGTCACTTCTTTCAATATATGACAGCTTTGAGGAAAAAGAAATTGCATCTGATGGTAACTGGTTAGCAAGAGCTTCCAATAAAACTCTTCTCTCTACAGCACGCACTTCTTGACTGATACCAAATAGCAATAGTCAGTGAAATGGCAGAATTCTAATTTTGTATATCAACGTGCCAACCCGAACATCAGGCACAGTTACCTTTCATCTTCATCTTTGACATTGAAAGAGCGCAACTCTCTTCCATCTTCTGATTTAATCACCATCCTGCACAGCCGGTAACATGAAAATATGCAGAAATACCAAAGTCTCGTAAATCCTAATACTGTATTTTGGGCCTTTGGCAAAAGACACTAAAGGGCAATAAATTTTCTTTTCACAAAATCATTATCCAATTGTAATTTCATGAATTTCAGAATATAAAAATACCTTTCTAAGCATTTGAAGGTATATCTGGGACATGATTTTGTGCGACCATAACTTGAGACACTAAAAACATGGAGTTTATACAAACGGGGGATTCTCTTAGAGCCCAAGTTAATTTGAATGCAAACAACAAAACCAAACTTACGTGAATGTGCATGCTTATGTGCATTTTCCAAATATAACCGGTAGATAGTAAAGAAACTGGTTTACGAAAAGAAAGCACTCTGATATATAGATGTTGCCAGCAACAAATAAAACGACGACCATGTAGCATATGCAGGGATCAGAACGGATCGTCAAAAGTTATCCACTCCTAAATAAATTGATGGATGCCCCCAACTTTGTAGGGATGCGATGGATATGAAGGAGCACATGGCTGTTTACTTTGCGGGTCTAGTACTAAAAAGCTTCTTTAGTTATCTTGTTAGCATATATAAGTAGAATGTGGTTATATTTCGAGCCTAAATACTGTATGTTTGAGCATTCAAAGCATTAAAACTCCATCAAATTTTCAGATGGTTGATCTTTAACAGAAACACTATTGGTTCTAGAAAGAAATTAATTTCTGTCAGGACCGAGTCTTTCTAAACTATCCTTGAATGATACTGACACAAGTTAAATTCGAAGTCAGTAGAAGGGGCATTTTTGTCCGTGTTATGCTAGGATTCATACTGCAAATTTTAATCATGTAAATATGACTTCAATAAGTTTAAACCCAATGTATATATGTTGTCTCCTTAGTGCTCGAGGTCTTGAGCAATTGTCTCCTAAGATAGTAGGAAATTTCATTTGAATAGAATCGATATGTGAAGAAATGGCACAATGATGCTGGCTCAGATACTGACTCGATGGATGTTTTGACTTGGTTGACTCTTCAAATGCTGATTAACAAAGTTGTTTTTAATTGGCAAAAGCGGGTTTTTATGAAGGATGCATTTTTATGGAAGGAACATTTGAGATTGTTGGAAAGTTTCCTATTTCTCTAAAAGAATCTCGGCTGTAAATAAATGAATATCCTAGGATATTTAGTTTACTTAGAAGTTTGCATTTTTTTTATTCTTTTCTTTCCTTTAATTTATTCTTCCACTGTAACTCTATTGATACATACATGTACCTATGTTATGATTAATGAGAATTATTTTTCCACAAGTGATTCTCTCATTCTATATGGTATCATAGCCAATCCGGCTCTTCCCTTGGCGGCAAAAGGGTTTTCTTCCTTGTTCAAACTCTGCCCTTCTCTTCTGTTGTTGTAGCCATGGCTGAAACTCCAAACAAGCTAAAGTCGAAACCAAATATGAAACCAGACCTACCCATTCTGAACCATACTCTGTCTAAATTACCAATATACGATTGAATGAGGCTAACTTTCTACGGTGGCCACAATCTGTCAGGATGTATATTCGTGGAAGAGGGAAGATAGGGTACTTGACTGGTGAAGCTAAGGAGCCTGAGAAGACAGACCCATCTTATATTGTATGGGATGCTGAAAATTCCTTGGTGATGGCATGGCTCGTGAATGCTATGGATGAAGAGATTAGCACTAATTACATGTGCTATTCTACTGCAAAGGAACTCTGGGACAATGTAAATCAAATGTACTCTGACCTTGGGAATTACTCTCAAATTTATGAACTGCAACAGAAAATCAGCAATACTTATCAAGGAGACGGTAGTGTAACAAGGTATTTCAATGTTCTTAAGGGCCTATGGCAAGATCTGGATTTATTCAATGAATATGAATGGAAAAATTCTGATGATTATAAACACGATCAGAAGATGATGGAGAATGCAAGAATTTTTAAATTATTGGCTGGACTTAATGACGAGTTTGATGAAGTAAAGGGAAGAATCTTTGGGAGACAACCTCTACCCCCATTCGAGGAAGTATTTTCTGAAGTACGATGAGAAGACTGTCGGAGGAGTGTGACGATGAAGAACAAGGAGGTTCAGATTGTGAGAAATTCTGCTCTAGCTGCTGCCAATAATCCTGCCCCTCGTGCTGTTGGTAACACAGATTTGACTACAGCCAATATTTCTGCATGGCGGCCATTCTCTAATCAAAGGAGGCTGGAAGATAAGTCTCTAGCATGGTGTGACTACTGCAAGATGCCACGCCACACTCGAGAAAATTGCTGGAAACTCCATGGAAAGCCCGCAAACTGGAAGAACAAATCTAGACCCTCTGGCAGGAGTCATGCAGTTCCTAAAGCCAATGAAGCTAATTTCCTAAGTGCTGAGCAGGTGGACCAACTTCTTCAACTTCTGAAATCTACTTGTGCATCCGCTCTTCCTATTGGTTCATTAGCTCAAACAGGTGATAACTCTAATGCCTATCCTTGTAGCTCAAATCTTGTACCATGGTTTATTAATTCGGGTGCATTTGATCACGTGACTAGTACCTCTCCATTGTTTCAACCTTATTCTCCTTGTTCTGGTAATAAAAAGATTAGAATTGCAGATGGAAGTTTTTTATCCATCGCTGGAACAGGTTCTATCCAAATCTGAAAAAATAGAACTCAAATCTGTCCTTCACGTTCCTAAACTTGCATGTAACCTGCTGTCTGTTAGTAAACATTCACAAGATTCTAATTTTCGTTGATTCCCATTGTGAAATTCAGGACCAACTCTCGAGGAAGATGATTGGCAGTGCTAGGATGATTGATGCACTCTATTACTTCGATGAGACTATTCAACAATAAACAGGCTCAAGGTTTGAACAGTAGTACTAGATTTGTTTCTGTACGTGAACAAATAATGCTTTGGCATTTTAGACTAGGGCATCCTAGTTCTCTCTTTTTAAAACATATGTTTCCTAGCTTATTTACAAATTTGGATTGTAATTCTCTTCATTGTGATGCTTGCCCCATGTCCAAAGGTCACCGAAGTACTTATCAATCAAAAGCTTATCATCCTTCCAAACCTTTTTATTTAGTCCACAGTGATGTTTGGGGTCCATCAAAAATAACTACTACTTCTAGTAAAAAATTATTTGTTACATTTATTGATGATCATATATGTTTGTGTTGGGTGTATTTGTTGAGTGATAAATCTGAGGTTGCAAGAATTTTCCAGGATTTTTATAATATGGTTGAAACCCAGTTCCTAATAAAAATCAGTATCCTTAGAACCGATAATGGTACTGAATATTTTAACAAATGTTTATGAACTTTTCTCTCAACAAAGGGTATTCAACATCAATATACTTGTCGTGACACCCCGCAACAAAATGACATTGCTGAGAAGAAAAATTGTCATTTGTTAGAGGTTGCTCGAGCCCTAATGTTTTCAATGCATGTTCCTAAATATTTATGGGGTGATGCTATTTTAACTGCAAGTTATCTCATTAATAGGATGCCAACTCGAGTTTTAAAATACATTACTCCGTTAGGTTGCCTAAAAAAATTGTTTCCTACTTGTCGGATAACATCTGACTTGCAACTAAAGGTGTTTGGATGTTGTTCATATAGGACCTGTCTTCGATCCAAGCTTGATCCTAGGGTAGAAAATGTGTTTTCCTTAGCTATGCTCCTAATAAAAAAGGTTACAAATGTTTCAACCCTCTAACCAGAAAAATTCACATAAGTATGGATGTTGTTTTTATTGAAAATCAGCCATTTTTTGGTCATTACTACCTTCAGGGGGAGAAATACGAAAATGAAGATGAGTTCTGGCAAACCTGTAAGCCTCTTCCCAATATTTTTTTTGACATTGACATCGATTCTTTAAAGGTTCAGGAAACTGATACCTTAACAGGTGAAAATAATGGACATTCTAGTCTATCTATACAAGGCATTCTTGATTCACAAACAGGGGGAGCGCTATCAAATATTCCCTCATCCGAGCTTTGTGTTTATACTAGAAGAAGAGATCGTCAAAACAATAGAGCTCCTTCTTCAAATCTAGAGCAAGGCCAATCATCATTATCTACACAAGTTGGTCCTTCCAACATACTCCAGGTACTTCTTCTCTGATCTTCATTTTGATAATTCTTCGGATTCTGACCTGCCTATTGCCTTGAGGAAAGGAGTTAGAACTAGTGGAGGTAAAATGGCTATCCTCGTTGTCTATGTGGATGATATAATTCTCACGGGTGATGATAGCAATGAGCTAGAGACGTTAAAAATGATTTTTGCTCAGGAGTTTGAGACTAAAGACTTAGGCAACTTGAAATATTTTCTTGGTATGGAATTTGCAAGGTCAAAGAAAGGAGTTTTTATTTCCCAACGCAAATATGTCATATGTGCTTGGTTTACTTGGAGAAACTGGTATGCTATGGTGCAAAGAAGCAGAAACACCTATAGAGCCAAACATAAAACTCCAACTAGCTAAGGCTGAAGAAGTGACCAATAGAGAGCAATACCAAAGATTGGTAGGGAAAGTCCTTTCTTTCTCTCATACACGTCTTGACATAGCCTTTGCAACAAGCATGGCAAGTCAATTTATGCACTCACCAGAATCCGAGCACTTTGATGCTATGTATGGGATTTTAAGGTAAAAGTTTATTATTTGGAGGACATGGGAATTTACAGGTTGAAGTATACAACGATGCAGATTGGGCTGGTAGTGTTACTGATAGAAGATCAACTTCCGGCTATTGCACTTTTGTTGGAGGAAATTTAGTGACATGGCGCAGTAAAAAACAAAATGTGGTGGCAAGGAGTAGTGCAGATGCAGAATTTAGGGCTGTTGCTCATGGAATTTGTGAAGCTCTATGGATCAAAAGGTTGCTAGAAGAATTAAAGGTTACTAATTTACTGCCAATGAAAGTATATTGTGAAAATAAAGCTGCAATAGCTATTGCTCACAACCCAGTTCTTTATGATAGAACAAAACACGTGGAAGTAGACAAGCATTTTATTAAAGAGAAAATAGATGAAGGAGTAATATGTCTGCCATATATTTCGACATTTGAGAAAGTAGAGGATATACTGACAAAGGGGCTGCAAAAAAAAAAAAAATAGTTTGAAAACCTCATTAGCAAGATGGCCATGGAAGATATCTTTAAGCCAGCTTGAGGAGGAGTGTTGGAAAGTTTCCTATTTCTCTAAAAGAAACTCAGCTGTAAATATAAGAATATCCTCGGATATATAGTTTTCTTAGAAGTTAGCATTTTTTTAATTCATTTCTTTCTTTTAATTTATTATTTCCTTCTATTCTTCCGCTATAACTCTATTTATACAGACATGTACCTATGTTATGATTAATGAGAATTATTTTTCCACAAGTGATTCTCTCATTCTAGAGAGATGTTACCAAGTGTCAACCCCAATAACCGTTGGATTGGCTGACCTTCTGGTGGCTTCTTCTACTTTGTTCATTGCCTAAGGTTTGAGATGGATTATTCATTCAATTCCCTCTCCGACTCTCGAAGTTCCTTTCCTCTTTCTCGCTCTGAAAATCTAAAAGTGTTTCGATCTTTCAAACTTTCTAAATGTAATATTATTGAAGATTATTGTGTTGTTCTTGTGTGAACAATAGTTGTAACTGGAAGATTGTTTTATGAAGTAATCTTGAATTATTGTAGTCTCAGTGCCCAGATCTGTATCTTGGTCAGTTTGATTCCGATTTTCATACGGTGGTTTCTTCCATTGACGGAAGCTCAAGTGGTTTATGGTTTTATTGCCTAGGGCATAATAATATCAAAGTTCATTTTATCTTTGAGTTTGTTCTTTTAAGTTAATATCAAAGTTCATTTTATCTTTGAGTTTGTTCTTTTAAGTTTCTACCTTTTTTGTTGATACAACTGACTAATTGTTTGAACCTCATCATAACACAATACATAAAGGAACCAATCAAACATAATTTTAGTTTTTGAAGCAGGATTTTTACCAAGAAATAAAAGAACTATTTTGCAAGAAAAACTGAGTAATCGGTGTGCGGACTGAAATTTGGAAGTCCTTATTATAGCAGTGCATAGGCATTCCTCCAAGAACCATTGCCTTCCTGAAAGTTGTATTTTTTTTTTATACTTAAAGAAAGTAGTAGGATTAATTAGAAGAGAAGTTGTGTCAATTAAGAAAGAAAGTATATGTTATTGAAATAGCAGTATTCTTGTGCAAAAAGACAAACTGCTAGGCCAAGATTTGTGGGCTTGCAATGGCAGCACAGCACAAGGTTTAATTGAAATGGATTTTCTCCTTGAGTGTACATATTTTTCTTGCATTAGCATCACTCCAAAAGCTATGAAGTTTTAGCGCTAGACTAAAAAGCATGTTTTCGTACATATCATGCCACCACAAGTAATTATTAATAAGCAATCATTTGATGAACAATTGTAAAACTCATCCAAACTCATGACAGGATTAAGATTTCTACCTACATTATTACACAACCAATTATTTTCACCTGTTCAAAATATAGTATTTCAGTTAGCAAACGGAGTGCCTAAAAGATTCACCAAACCTTCTGTCAATCAGGAAGCAAAATATGAAATCAAGATAGAATGACCATACCCTTGAATTTCAAGAAATTGGCTTCTAAGATTACTGCCCACTCCAATAGCATCCAAGGCTTTCCATCCATTTTTAAAAAGTGTTAATGAAGTTCCTTCAGTCCTCAGTGTCTCGGTTTGCTCAAGCACAAGGGACCGAATGCCAAGCCTAGGTACAAGGATTCACATCAAGAAATTGAAAAGAAAATAATTTGTTACTTGTTTCTAATAAAAATTACTTATTTTAACACAAGTTATTAAATTCTTTCCAAAACAAGCACAACAATTTCCGAGAGGCGATTCTAACCTTTGAAGCGAGACTGCAGTGGCAAGGCCAGCAATTCCGGCTCCAATAATGACTATATCTTCCTTCTTAACATCACTTTGAGCATTAACTATGGAAAAAGAAATGGGTCTGGCTCTGGTTCTGGTTTTAGTTTCATAATTTCTTGAATGATAAAGTGAAGTTGTTGAAGGAAGAGAAAGGTGACACTTCTGAAGCATCAGAATGGAGGCCGCCATGGATTCTGAATATTGAACTATTTTGTGAGTATGTGATTTGGATTTATATACAAAAGGTGGTGGAAAAGTAGGATTTGATTTTTCCCCGCGAAGCCTTCGTAGAAAAATGGTAATATGATGTCGTGGCTCAACAATCTTCCAAAAACCTTTATTGAAAGATAATTGATAGAATTGAATTCGAACTTTTCTATATGCTACAAAAAGTACACGTCTCGTCATTGAAATTTCTTCAAAAGACATTTCTAGCAGAAAAATGGTAATATATAATTTTGGAAGATGGTACCAGCAACGATGGTTTAATTTTAATTGTTAAACTAAGCCTTATTTGAATCACCATAAAATTTTCATTTTCATTTTTCTATTAATTTTTAATCACGTATTTTTGAATAAAATAATATTTTCCATCACATCAATAATTTTTCCTTCTTTTTCAACCATACATTCTCCATCAATCTACTATTCCAGAATTTTGGAAGACGGTACCAGCAACGATGATTTAATTTTAATTGTTATACTAAGCCCCTATTTGAGCCACGATAAAATTTTCATTTTCATTCTTCTATTAATTTTCAATCACGCATTCTTAAAAAAAATAATATTTTCCATCGCATCAATATTTTTTCCTTATTTTTCAACCATACATTCTCTATCAATCTACTATTCTAGAATACATTCTTCCAAAATAATGTGGCTCAAACACACCCTAAATCCTATTTGGTACACATTAAAATTTTCATTTTCATTCTTCTGTTCATTTTCAACCACACATAACATATTTTTCAATAAAATAATATTTTTCATCACATTAATAACTTTTCTTTCTTTTTCAACCATAAATTCTCCATCAATTTACTATCCCATAATACATTCTTTCAAAATAATGTGACTCGAACACACCATAATAATCAGTTGTTCAGAGAAATTAATATTAATTCTACACGAGGCCATCAAGTATTGATGTATTATCAAACAACAATATTTATAAGTCAACAAAATTAGAGAGTTAAAAAGTCAGAAATTAAACACGTTCAAATAACAATAATAATTTAAAAAAAAAAAAAACATAACGTGGTTTTAAAGCTTATTGGCACAAAACATCCATACGTTTGACCTTTAGTATGCAAAATATCTATATGTTTCAAATTTTTGCATTTTCACCCTTATTTCCAAGTTTCATTGTGGAAGACGTTATTTTTCATCAATTTTTTTCCAATTTTTCAATTAAAAAAATGTGAAATGACGAAAAGTATAAATGAATCCCTAAAAAATTAAATAAAGAATTAATTGCAACCATACTCTCAAACCTTTTAAAAAGTGTAAATGAATCCCTAAAAAAATATTAAAAAATAAAAATAAAGGCTTTCTCTCCCTCCCTTCTGTCCTCCTCTACTACCATTACCACCATCACCATGGAGCCGCCACCAAAATCATTGGAATTTCACCCCTCCACTGGCACCAATACTCCATCAATCCATCACAACCAAACAACTACACAAATAGCCACAAATTCAACTCAAAATCAACCCCAAATATACCAAGAACCACACAGCCAAGTTTGACTCCAAAACGTAATCAACTAGTGAATAATTTGGATCAATTTGACGCTTACCCATTGAAGTATGAACCTACTTTGAAATGCGTATGGATGAATTGGTAGAACGGAGCATGGTGGGCCCATGAATTGGAGGTGGTAGGCTGTTCGAACTGAGCAGCAAGTTTGTAGCCGAAATTGGATCAATTTGGCTTAATTGGGGCAATAAAATTCACACCCACTGTCATGTGATGTTGATGAGTATTAAGATGTGGCAAATTATGTGAATCAACACCCTCATACCCATGAACTGAAAGAGGCGTGGCAACGTATTCTGCACACAATAAGAGAGAATTCTAAGACATATCAGCATCACATTGTAGTGTTTTTTGTAATGTTTATCCATGAGTATGGGCGACTAGATAAGATGGATTGATCGTCAATAGTAGACGACCATGGGTATTGACATAATAGCCGGAATTGCTGAAAAAGTCGTGCGTTTTTTAGTGTATTTGGGGATATTTTGAGTCGAATTTGTGGTTGTT
>CAIGRE010029570.1:0-21684 GCA_903798275.1 Fraxinus angustifolia subsp. syriaca
ATTAAAATATATTGTGTACTTTCTGAAAAATAATCGTACCTCTCATTTTTTATATAGATTGTTGTTCATTGTACACTCAAGCCTACGCTGGAAAAGGCTTCTAAAGCATATTGGATGGAGATTCATCCATTCAGTAATGAAGTATAGTCCAACAGTTGATATCTTTGTAGATAATGGAACGAGTTCGTCCATTCGTGTTGGTCAGTCTCCTAATGTCTCTACATCTCCTTGGGATCCATCTTCCTTTCGTAGGCCGCTTATTTCTACAAATGCTTATACATTTAATCCGGGACCATTATATCCATCTCTTTATCCATCTAGAGATGAGTTCGCTGAGGAATTAAGGATGCAATTAGTACAGATAGTAGATACTTCAGATAGGAAAAATAAAAGGTGAATAGAGATACATTCTTACATAGATCGAAAGTTTGATTGTGTTGCATCTTTGTGTACACAAATTGACGAGAAGGTATCATCTGTTGTGCAGTGGATTAAGAATTCTAACCCATCAACCCCTTACATATATCACTCTCCTCCTCGTGGTGGATTTATGAATACTGGAGAGGAACATGTTAATGTGAATGAGGATCCAATTCCTGTAGAAGTGAAAAATGATGAGAATGAAGATGGCAATGAGCAAAGACAAGCATGTGATGACTTGTTGGTAAATGAACCGGTTTCTATAGATGGCAATGAACCAAAACAAGCAACTGATGTGAATGAGGATCCAATTCCTGTAGCAGTGGAAAATGAGCAAGGACAAGTAACAGACATGTAGAATAACGATCAAACTCATGTAGAGTCCATCCCTGTAGTGGTAGAAGATGAGTCTGTTAACTCAAGTCAGAATGGACGCGGGATGAGAATTAAGAAAAGATCACTCATTTTTCAATCTCCTTTTACAAATTCAGAGAAGAGAAGGAAGCTTGACAATGTCAACGTATTTGACCCATTTCGAGAGCTTGATCCGGCTAAGGCAGATGACTTAGAGAATTGGTTGGTTAATGCACCTGATAGGTAACTATTCTTAGTGTATTGTTTTTGTGAAGTTACAACATATATATTCTTATGTTATTTGTTACATGCAGTGAACATGTGGAAATGATATTGTTTACGAAATCAAAACTTTTTTTTGAAGATATTCAGAAGCAACATGGATAGCTCAGTAGTGACGTAATTTTTTAACATTCTATATTTTGCTCCTACTTCATTTAATTCTTAATTATAGTTGTATACATTTGCAGCACATTGACATAGCATCTATATGTTGCTCTTCATTTCATTTCGAATAGTTACATACATTTGCAGAACATTGACATAGCATTGTACTTGATGAGGGCACGAATGGAGATACATCCTAATGTGTTCGCACAAGATTGTGAAATTTTAGATTGTACTTTTACCAACATGTGCAACAAGAGGTTTGGAGATTTTGAGTTGCATAAGAAAGAAAAAGGCCAATACAGGACTTCAAATGGTTAAAAATTATGTCAAGATAATATGGTAAAAGTCCAGAGAGGAGCATGCGATGAGATTCTTGTACGTCGTTGTATATTCCCTGCAATGTGGAAATGAAGCACTTGATTGCTCTTCATGTGGACATTATCGAGCGAACTATATACGTATACAACAGCATGAAGAGTAGCACACATTTTGGAAAATTGCAAAAAGTCATACGTCCAATTGTGAAGGTGATTCCTAGAATGATATAGGAAAGTTTGTTGTTTGGGAAATATTATCCAAAAAATAATTTTTTTGGCATCGTCATGCAGATGTTCCACAACAAAACAATGCGTAAGTTATCCATATTTAGCCTTCTTTATATTTTCATTGCTCTAATACTACATGTGTTATATTTATTATTGCAAATATCTTTGCAGGGGAGATTGCGGAATATACACTATCAAGTTTATAGAACTTCGTTCGGATTAGATGTGAAACTTATATTTGATGATATGATTGATTGTTGGAAGAAGAAACTAGCTGCTGAAGTTTTTGCTAGGCATCATAATTTATCCACAATTTCAAGACTTAGTTCAAAAAAAACAAGTCTCATGATCTGTCTACTAGTCTAGAGCATTTTTGTAAGTTAGACAATTATGGCCCTTTTAACTACACCTACTACATTTATGAGTCTTTTTTCCCTTCCCTCTTGATGGAATCCGACGTTTTTTGGGCACCCATATTGTTGTCGATTAAAAAAGGGTGGTAACACTTTAGTTTAATTGGAGATTTTCTAGTTAGCCTCATATGCCACTAGATATATACATTCGGCATATGCTTGTTTCCAACTAGTACTACTATAATAAGGCGAGCACAAACTGTAACAAGATATTTTCTTAAACTTCGTTGCAGCAAGAGCATGTTTGCAAGGAAGCTTTTCCAAATCAAATTCTCTACAAGTACAAATTCTTGCCTCCAAGTTAACAATATGCATTTCATATTCAACACCCACTTGTACTCATTTATTGGTACCACTATCATCCCCTTTGCATCATCATACTTTGTACGCATTTTATCCTCAATAGGTAGGGTTAGAGTAGATACACATTTTTTAGCCTCAATGTGTCTCTCATAAAATCATTTATGTAAAGTCTTAATGATTTTCTCAATCATAGCAAGTACTGGAAACTTGTGAACATTCTTGAATAACGAGTTCAACGATTCTGCATTGTTAGTCGTCATAATATTGTGACGAATTCCTTTGAAATGTGCTCGAGACCAAAACTCATACCCAACTTTCTTTTCTGGGTATTCTCCAATTGTCGAACTTTTACGATATAGACTTACCATTGATTTTTTCAAAATTAATCAAACTATACTCCTTTACTGTTGCCATGAACAATGACAGAATATTAATCCTATGATCATTAGACTTTATGTTTAGTTGTAGATGCCACATATAACATCCATGATGTGCATTGGATAAACAATTTTTATAGCTTTATGAATATTATCCTTGCAATCAGAAATAAAAACAAACACTTCCAACATACCTGTTATTTGAAACAAATTATTGAAGAACTAAGTCCATGATGCGTCATTTTCAGAATCAACAATGCCAAATGCGAGATGATATATTTGAAGATTTTCATCTTGACACGTGGCAACAATTTCGCACCTCGAAATTTAGATTTGAGAAATGTTTCATCCACAGAATGACCCGTCTTATTGATGAGTGAAAACAACATATGCTTGGTCCTAAGACCATGAAAAATATTTGAAATGATTTTCATTATCAACCTCAATGAATGTCATTGTACTGAGATTATTCTTCTTCAAAATATTGCAATATTTGGCCAATCTATCATAACTAAGTTCAGGTGAACCCTTTGATAGCTTTAAAGTACATTGTCTAACCATCCACACCCTAAAGTTTATATCTATGCCAAACTCCCGACGAATATCATTTTGGATGTTCGAAAGTCTGTATATAACGTTGGGATCCTCGAACTTCGACATGATGTGTTTTCCAATCACCCAACAACTAGATTGTCTATAATCTTTGTGGCGAACATCCAGTGAACAATTATGGTAACGTAAATACTTTCGAATCTCAAATTCATCACTTTCCTTCAACCGTGTTCCCAAAAACACCATTTGCAAGTTTTCTCAACACAAACTACTACATATGTACTCTTATTTGACTTAATGACCTTAAATTCAAAAGAGTTTCTTAAAGCAAGCATTTGGTTAACGTGTACATCATCGGTGTTAGGAATCTTAACTGATGTTCCACAACGATTCGGACAAGCAACAACTTGTGAAATGCTAATAATATCATCTGCCAATGTAAATGGTGTATTATGAGTAACATTGTCTTCATTCATCACATGAAAATCATCTTCGTGGTTGTTACACACTATTTTCACTCCATCCCAGTAATCATCACTCGTAATGTTCGAACAATTATTTTCACAACTTTGATTAAATGGAGATAACCGTTCTATATAATTGTCACAAGACTTATCTTTTTGCATATTGCATTCATCCATATCTTCCACATTATCTACAACAACTTTAGAATTGTATTCATGATTCTCCTGAATATTTACCATGCCAAGCTCCATGTCTTGTTGATCATCAACATAACCCTTTTTTCACAAGAGTAATACAAATTGAAACTTGGTCATTCAGAGTGAGAAACCAACTAACATCCCTATCACAATTAATCTTCATTGGCGGAAATGATAATTTTGTCATGCCATGTACAAAAAATTTCATCTCGATATCACACATGACAAAATCACCCTTAACCGCTTTTTTGACTTCCTCATACAACTCCACATGTGAAATATTTTTTGACACAAAAATATTTGTTGTAGCGTTTTGATCATTCACTATCCATTTTCAAATCCTTCCACCTTGATCAATCTTTTCAAATTCAACAAAATAACAAATGACAATCATTGCACCAGAGTTCATATCTGCAATTCACCAAAACATATGTAATATATTATTCTATTAATTATCAAAACCGAATACTATAAAATAGAGCTTCAATAATAAACAAAAGGCAACCAATATTGTTACATAGCATAGTTAAATTAGATAATAAAAGGGGGGGGGGCATTCTGTAGGTTAAAACGTGTATTTACCATTTAAATTTGTTTAAAATAATATAATGCTATAAAAGAATTGAGAAATGACTACTTCTACATTAATACCACCATTATTAAATTACAACCGCACCTAGTTACCAAAAAAAGGCACCCAACTACAGAAAAACGGCACCATTCCGTTTTTATATTTCACAGCAAACTTTGCTTACCCAATTGATTTTTCATAATATACAACTAGAAAATAACAAGAAATTGTTAATTTTCAAGTAATAAAGCATACCCTCAATTGTTTGAAATCGATTCTTACTCATCCACTTCCAAAATTTGCAGTATTTGATTTGTCCTTGGTTCAAATAAAGAAATCTCAGAGTGTAGATAATGTATATAAAAAAGAAAAAAGTTGGATTTGAAGGTGGGTCTAATATGGTGAAAGTGGGTTTGAAAACATTAGAATGAAGAAGGATTTAGGGATTTATGTTTGGGGATATGGTAAATATTGAACTCCGAAGTTGACATTTTAGTCATTTCAATTTAAAGGTATTTCAGACTTTTAATATATGATCTAATAGACTACAGGCTCCTTGAACAGTAAATATTGATATATGCTATTTTACCAAACATTATGGTTGACTAGGCTTTTTAAGCAAATCCCCCTTTGTTAAGTTCTATTACCGTATAATGTATACTTAATTATTTGAATAGATATTTTATTCTGTTATCAGTATAGATGGTACTTCTATTTTATTTAGTTAGCTTTTTATTTGCCAAATGTGCATAATTAGTTAGGACCCTCTTCTATATATTTCTAGCTACTCATTCATTGAAAGTGAGAGAATTGAATGAGAAGAAATTCAGTCACACCCTCCCGCAGTTCTTTATTTCTTCTCTTTTTTAGCATTTTTCTATCATTTCCTTACATCATCTATCACTTACATATCAGAACCTTATGATAACTTGATGTGAACCCAACCAAAAATTGATCTTGGGAACCCACGAACAAGAAGGAACCAATCCAAAAAATTTAGAAATCATGTTGCGGAAAGATCAACCCGACTCATTGTTCAAGCTGTACCAAAAATCGAAATTTCACATGAGAAATTCGACTTGTTGATTACCCGGAACAAGAACCGTGAAGTGAGAACGCCACAAAAAGATTGCGATCTCCTTTTGATAAGTTCAATTAGATCTTTAAATGACCAAGAACATTGGAGGAATAAATCTCACCAAATTTATATTCAATCTCAAAATAATAATCAAAGTTGTTTTACAATGAAAGAAGAAATCCTATTTCTACTAAAATATGGGAAAACCCTAAAATACTAAAAGATTACGAATTATAGTTCAAATTATTCTAAAAGATATCAAAATACAGAATTATAATAAAATTAGAAATTGCCAAACTCGCATCTGGATATGCATCCGACGTCCGGATGGTTGCATAGGCCACTTGCATATAGTCGCATAGGCCACATGAAATGGTTCCAGTTGCTCGTGGATGGTGGCTATACGATTGCATAAGTGAACAAACTATGCAGTCGCATAGTTGAAGTTTCGGGCCTCCATCTTACCTTCTTAATTCGGTCATCTTCCACTTCTTTTTAGCCTTCAACTCAACATGCAACTTGACCGTAGGCTTGTTAACTTTGACATTTTGGACTACATAACTCGATTACATGATTGCATGACCTCTTCACCTCGACTTGATTTCGAACTCATCCGTATTTTGTTTTATTGAACCTCGAATCTTCCCCCGTAAAAAGCTTGGTCTAGATCATATCATCATCTCTCGCTTCAAAAGGATTCGACCTCGAATACGAACCTGCACCAAACGGAGCAACATTAGTAACTATAAAAATGTCAACAGTCACCAACTTACCCCCAAAGAACCAAGTCGTATCCATTGATTGCGCTCATAACAATGTGATAGAAAGGTCCATCTCCTCTAAGATGTAGCATGGACCTCATTTGAACTCGTTTTCACCTCGTACACGTGATCACACAACTACCATCACCTGTGTCATATAAGAGTCGATTCCATAGCATAGTAATCACCTGCCTTTCACCAAAACTACTACTAACACCAATACATAAGGTCATTGAATTGAACGAAGTTAGTGGATTACAAACACTTCTTAAATTGATGCGTGGAATGGAAATAGTAGACACTAGACCTACTCTTAACACTTGCCATAAATCCAATCTAATAAATGTAAGGACCAACATGATTAAAATAAAGACATCCAATCACCCATATTGCACCCCAACTGCCTATCATATTCAAGTAGAATGTAATGATGTAGCAAGTGTATGTCATAAACAAGTAAGAATTTTTTCATACATGTAAACTCATAGCCTATTCTAAGTGTAGGGATTTGATACATTACCATGGCGTGATTGCATTTACCTTCCTTGTTACTCACCCATTCATCTTTTTTGAGTTCCTGCAAAAGAGAATTATCGAAATTGGGGAGGGAACTGTTAGCTCTCACCAAAGCTCTCTTACACTCGACTTTTCTCGCATAGAGGCTCACCTTGGAATTTTCTCTCCTCTCTGATTTTCCTTCTCTTTTCTCTCATGCGGCTCTACTTTTTTTATCACTCTTAGCCACCTTACTTTCTTCTCTCCGGCTCTTTTTTTCGCTCTTTATTCTTATTTTCTCGCTCACTCTTCAATTTCAATTGGTCATTTTGGACCTGTTGTGGTGTCAAAGACACAAGAGTAATTATTTTTTCACCCATCACAAGGCTGTACCGATTTGTGAACCCTTCATGCTTCACTTTCCTATCATACTCACATGGTCTTCCCAACGACAAATATCCCGCATGCATTGGAACCACATCACACAATACATCATCATTGTACCGTCCAATGCTGAAATTGACCAAGGCCATCTTGGTAACCCATATTTCCCCACAATTATTCAACCACTCCCATTTGTAAGGTTGTGGATGCCTCACAAGAGGTAACCTCAACTCCTCTACAAGGGTTGCGCTAGCCATATTTGTATAACTACCGCCATCTATTATCAAACTACACACCTTAGTTTTAATGTGACACCTAATGTGAAATAAATTCTCCCGTTGCTGCTCATCATCATCCATCTTCATTTGTGTAGTAAGAGCATGCATCACTATTAATGACTCCACCACCGAGTACTCCAAACAAGTCTCGCCTTTACATTCTCCAACTCAGGCATGCCTCACTCTCACTCCCATCTTCTAACTCAATATATCGACCTTTCCGAAGAACCATCACTCGTCGGTTTGGACACTGTGAAGCTACATGCCCCAAACCCAAACACCTAAAACATTTTATATCTCTTGACCTACCAGATTTAACGTTTGGTTTATTTTTATTCACCTCCGCTCTATCCTTAGGTATTTCAACTTTTTCCCTGGTCTTCACTCGATCATTCCTATCATCACTATGCCACTTAGGTTCCATAGTAAACATAGCGACACCTTTTCGTCTGATTTACCTCTCCACCTTCATAGCCACATGCACCAAGTCCTCCAACTCTACAATGTTAGCAATGTCCATATTCAACCCATTCAAAAACCTAGTCATGGTGGCCTCCAGATCCTCCACTACATTCACCCTAATCATTGCCACTTTCATCTCCTTATAATAATCCTCTACACTCCTAGATCTCTGAGAAAGTATTTGTAGTTTATGATAAAAATCCAGGTAATAAGGTCCAGGTACAAACCTCACCACGTCTCAATTGGTCTCTCTAGATTCTTCCTACAACTAGTCACCAATTTATCCCACCAAATAATGGCATAGTTAGTGAATTCTACCACAACTAACTTCAACTTCTTCTCCTCCGAGTAATTATGGTAATTAAACATCAATTCCACTTTCTTTTCCCACTCCAAGTAAGATTCATCGTCACTCCGACCTTGGAAAGCTGAAATATTCATTTTGATACTCCCAAAATCTCTATCAACACCTCGATCAAACATACCTCCTCTATTCCTCATTCGTCCCATGTCAGCTTCCAAATAGTAGTCACTACTACCTATACTCACCGCCTCATCTTCTCCATCAAATTCAACCATAAGGTTCCGTCATTGCCTATCTTCTCTACCCCCATAAGGAACACTTTGGAGTGTCCTTTGCTGCTTACTCCCTATCAAGGTTTCATACCTAGCCACATCCCCACTAATACGTTCAACCGCCAAACCCAATTGATCAAACCTATTATGTATGGCCCACATACTATCCATAAACTCAGCATAAAATCCCTTAGGTACCTTTTCCTCCTCATTTACTCATATTTTACGTTTGCAATTAAGTAAATAACAAAAATTGAATGAAAAGAAATAATAAAAAACAAAACGATTTACCTCACATGTTTGCATTCGTATAATGAGTTTTACCCTATAATGAGTTCACCACTCTACCTTTTACCACTTTTCCTCCATCCTCAATGGCTCAAGAAATAATTGATCTCAATCAATTGTGACACAATCCCGCAATGAACGCCACCACAAGCATAAGTTTGGATAATCAACAAAATATGTACGGATTGAGGTAATTGACTCAAGATCAAGAAAAGAAATAAAACGACTCAAAAATCGATATTTGTTTTTGTTGAGTTTTCCTCTAAACGTTCACGAAGTGTTGAGACTTTTTTTTGCGCCTCTCATTTTTTTTCAGCAGTACGTCGTGAACAATAACTTTTTTTTCAATAAACAACTAAATATAATCTAGAGGCAAAACAAATAATAAAATTACACAGAAAAGAATGACTCAAACAAGAACATAAAAAGCGGGAAATTCTTTTCCACTATGAACAGTAACGTGAACAGTAAATTTTCTTTACTCAAACAATGAGAATAATTGACAGAAAGTAAAGGGTAGGTGACCTGAAATCTAGAGCCAAACTCTGATATCAACTGATGTGAACTCAGCCAAGAATTGATCTTGGGAACTCACAAACAAGATGGAACCAACCCAAGAAAGCTAGAAATCACGTCGCATAAAAGATCAACGTGACCCGTTGTTTGTCCCGTACCAAAATCGAGATTCCACGTGAGAAATTCGACCCATTGATTACCCGGAACAAGAACTATGAATTGTGAACACCACAAAAGGATTTCAATCCCCTTTTGCTAACTTCAATTAGAGCTTTAAACCACCAAGAACATTAGAGGAATAAATCTCACCAAATTTATTTTCAATCTCAAAATAATAATCAAAGTTGTTTTCCAATTAAATAAGAAATCGTCTTTATACTAAAATATGGGAAAACCCTAAAATACTAAAAGATTACGAATTAGAGTTCAAATTATTCTAAAAGATATCAAAATATGGAATTATAATAAAATAAGGAAACTGCCAAACTCTTGCATCCGGACGTCCGTACACGGTCGCATAGGCCTCTTGCATGCGGTCGCATAGGCTGCATGAAATGGTTCTTGTTGCTCGCGGATGGTGGCTATGCGACCGCATGAGTGAACAAACTATGCGGTCGCATAGTTGAAGCTTCGGGCCTCCATCTTCCCTTCTTGATTCGGTCGTCTTCCACTTCTTTTGGGCCTTCAACTCCAACATGAAACTTGACCATAGGCTTGTTAACTTCGACATTTTGGACTCCATATCTCGATTGCATGATTGCATGACATCTTCACCTCGACTTGATTTCGAACTCATCCGTATTTTCGTTTCAATAAACCTCGAATCTTTGCATGTATGAAGCTTGGTCCAGATCACATCATAACTAATATTGGAATTCCTCAGCTAAAGGGAATACACTTACATTTACTGAGATGCCTGCACCTGATCTTTCTAATCCTTTCGATTAGAGAATTCAAAAAATTCTGGGATTGTTCTAGTCACAGAACTATTAGCTGTAGACAACTATTCAAGGACAACTATTGGGGGTAATAAGGTGTCTAAGGTTTTCGGTTATGGAAGGACATTTTCTAATGAAAAAAGAGAGACCTTATTTCACATACTGTAAGATTCTTGGATACTCCCTCAGGAATTGTTTTAAAGCAAGTGATGTTTAGGCACATGTTTGTACACATTGCAACTTGACTGGACACACTATAAAGAGGTGCTACAAGTTATATGGTTATCCCCTAAATCACAAGTTGTACAATTCGGGAAAGGAATGAGGAAGTTTTGCAAACCAAGCAGCCACAATTGGGGACATTGAGGAACAATTCTCTTTGACCAAGGGACAATATCAAGAGCTCCTAACTTTGCTTCAACACAAGGATGCTTCTCACTCTGCCAACCAAATTTAGACCATTAACAACTCCAAAATTGATTCTCAGTCTTCTATGTCTGGTACACCTATTTGTCTATCTATCTCACACACATGTACTCATGAATCTTCAAATATTCCTTGGATTATTAACAGATCATATGATATGTCACACTAAATTCTTCTAATAATTCAAAAGCCTCATTTTCGGTAAAGTTGCCAAATGGAGATGTAGTCCTTGTCACGCATACTAGTGTGGTTAAGGTCACCGATTCATTACTCCTTAAGGACGTACTTTGTGTTCCTACATTTAACTTCAATTTATTATCTGCTACGAAATTGGCACGACTTCAATACTGCCCAATTTTTGATATCTGAGGCATGCTACATACAAGACCTTTTGTCTTGTAGAACGATTAGGAAGGGTAAGATTTGGGGTGGCTTGTGCAGACTCCTACATGAAAAAGTCTCTCCCACAGCTTTAGTGACTGGTTTATCTACTTTTACCCTTAAGCAACCTTTCTTATGAGCATTTGAAATACATTCTAACATTCAACCACATTTGTGGCAATATCGTTTAGGTCATGTTTTTATTCTAGATTGAAACTTATATCTGATCATTCTTTTACTTCTCAACACAAAAATACAAATCGTACTCATTGTTTTATTTGCCATTAGCCAAACAATATAGGTCACAATTTCCTATAAGCACTAATAAAACTAAAAGCATCTTTGAACCCATCCACTATGATATTTGGGGTCCATGTTCTGTCACGGCTCGCGATGGCTCTGAATACTTCCTCTCGATAGTTGATGATTTTTCACGAACCACTTGGATATGTATGCTTAAGAGAAAATTTGATTCAACTCATTGCATCAGGTCCTTTATCAATAAGTTAAATTCACTAGTGGCCACCCAACTTTATATTTAGTGTCACTATAGCCATCCAAATTCTTTTCACCATTTTCATTAAATTTAAAAAGGGTAAAATGGTAAGTTTGCAATATATATAAAATTAAATTTAAAACATTTTTTTTGAAATAAGTTTTTATTTTATTTTATTTTTCTAAGTAACGTTTTTTTAAAATAAGTTTTTATTTTATTTTTAAAATGAGTTTTTATTTTATTTTAAAAACATTTTTATTTTATTTTATTTTTCTAATTAACATTTTTTAAAATATACCATCATCTAATATACCTCATTCACCTCCTGTCCTCCGCAAGTCTACTAGAATCAAAAGAGCACCTCCGTTCTTGCAGGAATACTACTGCCAACAGACTACCACACTCAACCTATCTAGTCCTCTCTTAAGACAGATAATGTGTTGTAGGTAATGCTTTTTCCCTCTCCAATACTCTTTCTTATCATAAATTAACACCCCATTTCAAAGCTTTCTCGTCATCCATTTGCACACATTCGAAACCTAACACTTATCATGAAGCCGTGAACAATCCTAATTGGTGTTAAGCTATACGCTTAGAGATATAAACTCTTTAGTTAAATAAGACTTTGGATTCTCACTGATCTTCCAATGGGAAAGGTCGCAATCGGGGTGCAAATGGGTTTATAAATTAAAGTACCACTCTGATGGTAGCATTAAAAGGTACAAGGTAAGTGTTCGAAGGAAGAAAAAATACAATTGTAATTTTATTTATCTCTAATGCACTTTACAGCAATGGAGAGTTCCTTTATAGAGAAAGGAAGGCAGCCAACTAAAAACGAACTAACAAACTATTCTTATTACAAAGGAGACTCCTAAACTATGTAAAATGATCAATTAGGTCCTTGAGGAATAATTTGTACATCCCCCCTCAAGTTGGATATTGATGGAAATCCATCAAACCCAACTTGGAAAGTAAGAATTTAAATTGAGGAGATGGAAAAGACTTCGTGAACACATCTGCAGCCTGATCATTGGAAGAAACATGCTGCGGATGAATGAGACAGGCCTTGTACTGATTACGAACCACATGGCAATCTATGTTAAGGTGCTTCGTGCGTTCATGGAAAATCGGATTAGCACTGATGTGGAGAGCAGCTTGGTTGTCACACCAGAGAGGAATTGGAAGACTCAGGGCAATGCAAAAATCCCGAAGAAGATATGTAATCCACTGAATTTCACAGACAGTTGTAGCCATCCTTCGATATTCAGCTTCGGCAGAGCTGCGCGAAACAGTCTGCTGCTTCTTTGATTTCCAAGAGATAAGAGCTCCACCTAAAAAGATGCAATAGCCAGTCAAGGATTTCCTAGAGTCTGGACATGAGGCCCAATCCGCATCACAATAGGCCGCTAGTTTGAAATCATTGGAGGAATGAAAGAAAAGTCATTTCGACAATGTCCCTTTTATGTACTTCAGCAAGTGCAAGGCAGAATCCCAGTGCAATATGGTTGGTGAATTGACAAATTGACTTAGTTGCTGAACGGCATAAGATAAATCTGGTCTGGTAAGATTGAGATAGAGTAATCTACCTACAAGCCTCCTATATTGATCAGGTTTTTGATAAGGGGCACCATCAGCTGTAAGCTTATGACCCTTTGGCAGTGGAATATCCACAGGTCTCGACCCCATCAAACCAGCATCAGTGACAATGTCCATGGCGTATTTCCTTTGGTTGAGGTATAAGCCTTCTGAACAGCGTGCTATTTCTATCCCCAAGAAGTACTTAGCAAGTCCTAAATCCTTGATGGTAAAAGTAGTGTCAAGAAAGTGTTTGACCTTATTAATTTCATTTTCATCTATTCCAGTGATGAGTACATCATCCACATAGACAAGAAGGACTGTGATAGTATGATCTGACCGAAGAATAAAGAGACAATTATCATGGGCAGACTAAGTGAAGCCATACAGTTGTAAGTGCTTACAGAATTCTGAATTCTATTGACGACTGGCTTGCTTTAAACCATAAAGTGACCTTTTTAGCTTACACACCTCTCCTTCCTTGACCTTTTTGTATCCTTCTGGAGGCCATAGGTAGAGCTCTTCTTCCACAAAACCATGCAAGAAGGCATTATTGATGTCCAGCTGGTATATGGGCCAATTCTTTGCAGATGAAATGGAGAAAAACATCATGATAGTCACTGATTTCGCTACAGGTGAGAAGCTATCAAAATAATCAAGACCAGCCACCTGATTATATCCCTTTGCCACTAGTCTAGCTTTACATCTGTCTAAGCTCCCATCATGTTTCAATTTTGCTTTATAAATCCATTTTGATCCAATAGGATTCTTTCCTTGAGGCAGAGGAACAATTTCCCAAGTCTGATTTTTTTTCCAACGCTTCAATCTCATTTTCCATAGCTCGAATCCATTATGTCTTTGTGCTAGCCTCTTTATAAGATTTTGGCTCTTGGATTGTAGATAAGTTAGCCAGGAAATGACAATAGTTGGGTTTGAAATTTGGAGATTTATGGAAAGGAAAGGTATTTGGGGTATGAGAAGAAGAATTTGATGGTCTGGAAAAATGATCATATGTGGGAGTGGAGGAAAAGTATGATAAATTGCTCACAAAGTCTTGCATCCATGTTGGTACTACTTTTGGTCTGGTACTTCTTCTAGTTTAAGGAAAGGTCTGATGATGGATCATGTTGTTTGAGGAGGGATTTATGGAGTCATCTGCCTGACTGAATTTTTCTTGACTGAGATGGTGAGGAGCAGCAGGCCGGTTAATATCAGGAGATCTATCAGAGGAAGGTTGAGCAACATTTTGGTTTTCAAGATGAGAGGTCATAAATGGACTCTCTTTAGGTGACATATCAAACACATGTACTGGTATATGCGACTGGAATTCAGGGACCCCTTTATAGGGAAAACATTTTCGTGGAAAACAACGTCTCTAGACACAAACACCTGCTTATTGAGGAGATCATACAATTTAAAGCCTTTTTTCCCTGTACTATAACCTAGCAAGATGCATTTAAAACTCCTTGGTGCAAATTTTTCTTTGAAAGGTTTTGTGTTAGTAGCATAGCACGAGCAACCAAAAACCTTTAAATTTTCATAAGTGGGCACCTTTTTATGCAAAATCTCATATGGTGTTTTCCAATTTAATATGGCAGTGGGCAGTTTATTTNCTCCCCAAAAAAATTTTGGCAAGTATGACTGAAACATGAGAGCTCTAGCTATTTGCAAAAGATGTTTATGTTTCCTCTCAACAATTCCATTTTGTTGAGGCGTGTATGGATAACTTTTTTTATGATGAATCCTATTTTCAGCCAAAAATTTTTGCAATTCAAAGTTTGTAAAGTTTGTCCCATTATCAATTCTCAAGCACTTAATGTTCCTTTCAAATTGAATTTTAACCATTTTATGCAAACTCTTCAAAGTAGTGAGAACCTGTGTCTTATGTTTGATTAAAAAGGTCCAAGTGCACCACCATCAAAAAATAATGTGCTCCACAAACGGATCTATATTTATACGGTCCCCATAAGTCCACGTGTAAAATGTCAAATATGCCTGATGTTTTTATATCACAGTTAGAAAAAGATAGTCTATGCTGCTTTGAGAAAGAACAAATGTCACAAGGAGATAGGATCTTGCTGTTGAAAGGACTCAATATTGGCAAGTGTTGCATTACATTTCCAGAAACATGCCCTAGTCTTTTATGCCAAAGGGTAACTGACTCACCTTTGGTTTTATTACAATCAACAAGAGAGGAATTATTCGAAGACAAAATGTTACAGGCAATGGAAACTGGTAGAAGTGCAGAACGAAGTCCCATCGAGTATATATAGGTTCTTTATCAACCTTCCTACAGCTAGTACCTTCTCAGTCAAGAGGTCCTGTAAAAGGCAATGATCCTTCATGAAGATGAATTTTAGATTTAAAGTGGTTGTCAGCCTACTCACTGACAAGAGATTGAATTTAAATGCAGGGATATGAAGAGTGTCTGTGAGGACGAGATTGTCATGCAAATGAACATTTCCAAAGTGTTTAACATAATTCATAGTACCATCTGGTAAGAAAACAGGAATGGTTTTGTTAGCTGGTATAGGATTTTTTAATGAGAAAATGTCATTACACATGTGGTTAGAGGCTCCAGTATCTACAATCCATGCCTTAGATCCTATTAAGCTGGAAGCACTTAGAGCAGAGTTAGATTCGAGTTTAAGAATTGAACCGACGAAATCATCTATATGGGCAAAATTCACATTGCTTCCAGTGCTTGTTCTTTTTTCATTCACCATCTTCCTGAGTTCATGTTTGATAATTTCTGAAATGTTCATGTTCTTGTAATGATCTTCAATTCTTCCAGTACTTACTTCATTTCCCATCTCAAGTGGGGATCTTGCCATATATACAGTGAACTTCCCCCAGTCCTTTTCTTGTGTTCACTCAGTTGTTTGAACCAGTCTGGATATCCAATCAACTTAAAGCAAGACTCTCTGCTGTGTCCTGTAATGTTACAATGTGTGCAAAATTGGTTCCTCTTTTCGTCCTTACTCACATCAAATCTTCTACCGTATCCTTTGCCTCCTCCAAACCTTTTGTACCCCTGAGTTTTAACATTCATAGCAATGGCTTCACTATGTTCTCCATAAGAAATTTGAATTTCTTTCTGTTTTTCCACTCTTTGGATCATCGAATAGGCCTTGTTTACTGGCGGTAAGGGATCCATAACTAAGATCTGACTTCGAGTGTGTTCATATTCATCATTCAATCCCATGAGAAACCGCATAAGCTTATTCAACGAGATTATTTCTGATGCTGGCTTGGCTGAATCACAAGTGCATCCAGGTATGGGCATTAAGATAGTTAATTCATCCCATAGTCTCTTTAATTTTGTCTAATATTCTGAAATAAACATTGCCTTGTGAGATGGAACTGATTTCTATAGAAAGGCTTCAACAATTTCTTTTGAAATAGAGTTCAGTAGCCACGAAGTGATCATGTAGTTAACTCTCAGCCATTTTTCATAGTTCGGGGAAGCCTTCTCAGGTATTTCAACGCTACCATCAATAAGCCATAATTTCATCTTAACTCCAAGGGCGATTTTTACAGATCTGCTCCATGCTAGGAAATTCTTACCAGTCAAAGGTGCTGTAACTAATGTCATCCTTGGATTATCTGAGCTATAGAGGAAAAACTGATCTGAAACATTTGTTTCAATCTGCCTTTCATTTCCTTGATTCGTCTGATTATTCCCTAATTCTGCAGGAAGCAGATCTGGATTTCAATTTCTAGCCATGGCAGCTCAAATTCTGAGCTGAATCTCCTTCTCTCTTAGTTGATTCGTAGCTCGTAGTTCTGGTTCTGGAATTCCAGAATCTACCGCTCTGATACCATGTTCGAAGGAAGAAAAAATACAATTGTAATTTTATTTATCTCTAATGCACTTTACAGCAATGGAGAGTTCTTTTATAGAGAAAGGAAGGCAACCAACTAAAAACAAACTAACAAACTATTCTTATTACAAAGGAGACTCCTAAACTATGTAAAATGATCAATTAGGTCCTTGAGGAATAATTTGTACAGCAAGACTTGTGACTAAAGGATATACACAGAGGGAATGGATAGACTACAATGAGACATTATCTCCGATCGCAAAATTGGTTACGATCAGGTGCATATTAGTTATAGCTGCCGTTAAAGGTTGGTATTTGAAACAATTTAATGTAAGTAATGCTTTCCTACATGGTGTCTTACATGAAAAGACCACCTGGCTACACAAAAGGGACTCCCACTCAAGTTTGTAAAATGTTAAAAAGCCTATATAGCCCGAAGCAAGCTTCATGGCAATGGTATTCCACATTTTCTCAACTCTCGTACAATTCAGTTTCTCCCAGTCAAAAGCAGATTATTGTTTATTCACTATGCCCCACAGATCATTTTCTCACAGTTTTACTTGTGTATGTAGATGATATAGTGGTAGCTAGTTCTAGTTTGGAACACATCGATTTATTGCAAAAACTCATCGGCACTCAATTTAAGATTAAAGCACTAGGTGATTTGAAGTACTCTCTGGGCATTGAAGTTGCACGATCAAACAAAGGGATTTATATCTGTCAACGCAAATATACCTTAGATTTACTAGCTGATTCTGGGTTGCTTGGGGTTAAACTAGTTAAAATCCCCATTGATCAAAATTTGAAACTAAGTAAGGACTCGGGGAAGGCTCTACCTGATCCAACTATTTACCGTAGATTGATTGGGAAATGGATGTATTTCGTCTCTTACAATACCCAACATCTGTTGTGCCCTTCAAAACCTTAGTCAATTTATGGAAGTCCCTTCTTACACACATCTTCATATAGTCCACAAAGTGCTCAGGTATCTCAAATTGGCACCGAGTCAAGGTCTCCTATTTTTCTTTTCATCTGGACCGATCCTTCATGCATTTTGTGATTCTGACTGGACTACATGCTTTGATTCCCGGAGGTCAGTGGCTGGTTATTGCATTTTCTTTGGGAATTCACTAGTTTCATATAAGTCCAAGAAATAAACTGTGGTATCAAGATCATCTGCCGAAGCACAGTATAGGTCCATGGCTAGCACCTGTTGTGAGATGACTTGGCCGAAGCACATTTTACAGGATTTGCAAATTTCTTATCCACAGTCAGTTCCATTCCATTGTGATAACCAAGCAGCATTACACATTACCTCCAATCCAATCTTTCAAGGACTAAACATATCGAGCTGAATTGCCATTTAATTTAAGATCAGATTGAGGCCGGTTTTGTCTCCACATCTGATGTCTACACTCAATCCTAGCTTGTTGAAGTTTTCAGTAAGGCACTCTCCTCCATTACTCTTGCTTCACATTTAACCAAGATGGGATAGAAAACATATATGCTCCATCTTGAGGAGGGGGTGTTACATTATAATGTATAGTTAGTTATTTGTATAGATATTTTATTATGTTAGCTGTATAGATGGTGCTTCTATTTTATTCTATTAGCCTTTTTGTTTGTTAGCCAGGTGTGCATAATTAGTTAGGACCCTCTTCTATATATTTGTAGCTACGCATTCATTGAAAGTGAGAGAATTGAATGAGAAGAAGTTCAGCCACACTCTCCTGCAGTTCTTTGTTTCCTCTCTTTTTTCGCATTTTTCTATCATCTCCTTTCATCGTGAATCACTTCCATGTTCTCTCTTGATTATGAGGACTTTTACTGAAATCCCAAGAACTAACAACTATATTTTTAGCTGTTCGACTCTATTGCAACTTTGTTATGGAGTATAATATATACATGCTGCTCGATCTTGCTACGTTAGCTACAACTGGTTGGGTCATTTATATGATTTATTTCCATTTAAATTCCAGTTACATGGATGACAAAGACAATTTTGCTCTTTATTATATGGCAAGTCTTCCAATTTTTGGAATTCAAATGTGTTTTCTTCTTCTAAGTTAATAGTTAATACATAAATACTTCATTCTTGTACACATGTGAGTGCCTACTTTAAAGTTTCTTCAACAAATGACTAGAGCATGTTTTGCTACACTTAAAAAGTATACTTCCAAGTAAATTAAAATAGATTTTATAATAAGTAACAAATGGTGAAAATTGAAAACAATTAAGGTTCTTAGTGTGACTGTTAGATGAGTTTTTGAAGTAAGTAGCTTTTATTACTTTTACTTCAAGTAACTTTTACTTTTTTATTATTGGCCAAACATGCTCTTATTAATTAGCGAGTGTAAGAAATTTAAATACTTCTCCCTTTTCCTCTGAGCTTTATTATCTCTAGCTACCCATCCGTCGACAATGCATCATACTTTTAACCGTATTTGTTGGGCGTTCTGTATGTACTTGGAAGCTGTTTCAGTTCTCCCTCAACTTCACCTCATGCAAAACATAAAGGTGAAATAGGTCTTGTAGGACTTTTCACGGGTTTATTCTAATCGTTTTATGAATTATATCGTCTCATATTTGATAGATTGTTGAGCCATTCACCGCTCATTATGTTTTTGCACTAGGAGTTGCAAGGTTTCTAAGCAGCACTCATTGGTACTCCAGGTATATGTGATAAGTATTGTATACTTGTTTTTCGTCATTTTTCGGACATCGACGCTCATTAAGTATTATATACTTGTTTTTCATCATTTTTTCAGATGTCAACGCTCTTTGGGTACTCCAGGTATATGTGATAAGTATTATATACTTGTTTTTCGACATTTTTTTGAACGTCGACACCCATCGACGTCACTTTCATTTGGGACTCGATTTGACATTTAGATGGATATAGCATTGTTAGTTTTGAAGTAAACGAGCAAACATATAAGCATGTTCATCTTATTGTTTGGTCATCGCCTTCTTTGTACTTCCCTCATAAGGACCATTTTTGTTATTTATAAAATAATTTGTCCCAACAAGTAAAAAGACATATTATTCATGATAAATATCAATACGAGAAACAATATACTCAGTTTGCTTTTGTACTTTGGACCCCTAATTATACAATGAAATATATACGTGATCGGGTTCATGCTGTATACTCTAAAGAAAAAACTAAGCCTGTTAAGTATTTGTTCTGAGAGAAAAGAATGAAACTCAGATTTTTATTCAATGGTAGCGTGAACACTTAGGCAATACAAGTGCAGTATTTAAATAAAATTACAAAGGTTCAGCTGTAAATCAAATCCTATGAGATCTGGTTCTAGTTTATTTTGTTCTAAATCAAATAAAAGAAAGCCCATGAAATCTAGTTCTGGTTTAAGCAACTTGATAACAGGGAAATTTGACAGCGGAGAATCCCTATTTATTTGGAGTTTACTGAGCTACCAAGCAGATTTAAATGCAAATTTGAGCCTTCCAATTTTATAGGCTCAATTGGATTGTTATCTTGGTCTAAACATGTTGCCATTAGAGTCAATTTATGTCCACTAATTGAGGCTAGATTGTGAGATTCTTCACCCTTTTTTCTCCAAGAATCTCATGTTTCCTTATTTCTCCATTGACTCTCATAATTGTCGGTAGTACCGAACTGTGATAGGTTGCTAATACCCTCCCGCAAACTTTGTCGGGGCTGGAGGCAAAGTTTGTTGCAGAAATATTGAAGAGCTGTTTTTTACATTGGTTTGGTGAAGAGGTCGGCAACTTAATTATCAGAGGAGATATGTTGTGTGACAAGCAGTCCACGTGCAACACGTTCACGCACAAAATGATAATCTAACTCGATATGTTTGCTTCGGGCATTGAATACCGGATTTAATGTCATATGAAGTGCACTAAGATTGTCGCAATACAGTATGGGAGGAGATGACAATGTAATGTGAAGATCTTTGAGAATGAAGGTCATCCAAGTAAGTTCAGCCGCTGTGTTAGACACTGCGCGATATTCTGCTTCTGTGCTTGATCGGGAAATTGTATGTTGTTTCTTTGCACACGAAGAGATAAGATTTCCTCCAAGGAATGTACAATAGCCAGTAGAGGATCGTCTCGTTGTAGTGCAGCCCACCCAATCTGCATCTGAGAAACAGATCAAGTATAGTGTGTGAAGAAAAATTTAATCCCATATCAATTATTCCTTTGACATATCGTAAAATACGTCAAACCATTTTTAAATGTGTCATTGTGGGAGCATGCATGAATTGAGATACATAGTTAACACTAAATGAAAGATCAAGATGAGTGAGTGTAAGGTACTGTAAAGCTCCAACAAGTCCTCGATAGTAACTGAGGTCTTCTATGAGGATATCATTGGAAGATATTTTTGTTTTAGCTTGAAAAGGTGTACTCATTGGCTTACAATCAACCATATTTGAGCGTTCAAGTATTGTCAATGCATAATGTGATTGAGAAAGATGAAGGCCACTTGTTGTTGACGTTATTTCAATCCCAAGAAAGTGGTGAATAGGTCCTAAGTCTTTCATTGCGAACTCACTGCTTAGCAACGTGATAAAATTTGAAACAAGTGTTGGAGTTGATCCTGTGAGCACCATGTCATCTACATAAAGAAGTAA
>CAIGRE010029629.1:0-11647 GCA_903798275.1 Fraxinus angustifolia subsp. syriaca
AAAATAGAATTTTAGTCTAACACGAAAATTTGCGTCAAAACAGTTTTCTCGGATCTAGACAGCTTTCAATATTTTGGTCATATCTTTCTCTCCCGATATCCAATTGAGGCGATTCAAAATACGTTGGAAAGCTTACTTCAAGGACTACAAATCTTCTAGAAGTACAAATCTTCAAATTCGAACGTATGCTATGCCAAAAGTGGGTCTCAAACTGAGCCACAAAATTCGAATGTTTTTCAACTTGTTCCAGCTTCCGTCCCCAACATGTTACTTGACCATTGACTTGTTTTTTTTCAATATTATGGACTCCGTTGCTCGAACATGTAAATAACTAGATTTATCAACTCTTTGAAATCTCGAACTTGGCTATACTCTCCTTCCAACAATTATCAAAATCTTGATAGTTGTTGACGCATCTTGGATCATAACATCTAGCCCTTGTTTGAGCAATTGAGCNTGGATCATAACATCTAGCCCTTGTTTGAGCAATTGAGCTCCATTATTTGAAAACAATTGATTTTGGAATAGTGTTTCCTGAAGAACGTGTTGATAAAAAGTAAGAAAAACATGTGCGTAGTGATTACAATGAAATCCTTAATTTTGTATATATTTTTTTCCACTTGCATCTTCAACTTTTTTCGTCATATTTTAATCCTTACAATATTTCAATTAAAGCATTTTGTTCCCAATTGCAGTAAAAACAACAATTACGGTAGAGTAAAATAATTTATTTTTCCTCCATAGATTTTAACTATACAAACTAAATAACAAACTTCAACAAAATATTTTCTCTGTTAAGATTTGGGGTTCCATCTTAAAATATCAACCTTATTAAGATGAGTATTTCAAATTCTTATAAATTAGTCTATATTTTCATCTTTATTCGATGTGAGATTTTATCCCTCAACATGCACCGCAAGATGGTGACTCGTTTGAGCATATCAATCTTGAAAATCGTGTGCTCAATTTTTTTGAGTTTTAATCGGATCGAATTGCTTGTTAGAGTTAACAGGCTCTGATATCATATTAAAATTTATGGTTCTATCTTAAAATGTCAACTTTGTTAAGAGGAGTAGCCCAAATTCTTATAAATTGGTCTATATTTTCATCTTTATTCGATGTAAGATTTTATCCCTTAACATTCTCCACATTAACATATTCAAATTGCCAGAAATATAGTCAGCAAAATCCATGTGGCTTCATGTTGCCTTGTGGATCACCCACAAACATTTCAAATAAAAACTTTGATCCAAAGTACAAAATATGTCCTTAAATTTGAAAAGATAAAGAACAACCAACAGGGAATTAAAAGTGAAAGAAACCCACACCGAACTAAATGTTTTGCAATCGAAGTTTCATGGTAAGAGGAAAGAGCGAAGATAGAAAAGCCTTTAACTTGTGCAAAATGCCCCAATTTGTACCATGTTGGAAAACACTTCAATTTTTTATGCACCAACTTAAGTTGAGAGAAAGAATTTAGCCAAATAGATTTGAATATGTGACTTTTATGCGACGATTTAATAGAAATTTAAAGATTTTTGTATATTAAGGACATGTGTAACCATAACAAAACATTAAGTCCCTGTTTGATCTTCATATCTTAAAAATTATCCTTTTTAAATTTATTTTCAATCACATATTCTATCGAATTCACAAATTTTTAGCAATATATTTTATTGATTTTAGTTAAATTTTATTAAAAATATAATTTTTAGCAAAACCAAATATATATACCAAGGATATGCTTCCTCTTTTAAATTATGAAAATCAATTTCCTACTCAAGCAATAGATTGAGGGTCAGAGTAAAAATTTCTCCTCCTTTTGGCGTTAAGCTGTCATTCTGTGGCGGTGGCGACTTTAATGACTACTGAATCAATCATCATGAAGGGCAATGATTTCCGAATGATGAATTGTCAGCCATTTCAACGGCCAGGATTGAACAACCATTGAGTGCGGCTGTAACAAATTTGGCAAAAGTAAATTCTTTGGGCCTCCACGTCAGTCACTTACATGAATGGAGCAATTTTAAGATTGTTCAACAGTACCACAGTATTAAACGAAAATTAAGTTATTTTTAATAAATATAAAAGTAATTTTATAGATTATCTTTTAATATTTCACAAAAACGAAACCTATTCTTAAAAAAATAGTTTCACTTTTCAAAAATACCGTCAAACGAGCCCCATGTCTCAAAAATTAGATGATAACAGATCGTTATACGCCGGGCACTCAAAAGCCTACACGCTGCCTCGACCCGAGCGTCTCATGCGGCCGCCACTACCTAAAAGACTAACTTGGTAGAATAACGTTTTCACACAGCGGAAACACAAAAAATTAAATACTCGAGAAGGAAACTAGAAAAAAGTTATGTACCTACAAAGTTAACAGACTACTAGTACACTCACCATCCTGCCCAAGTGCTCGACTACTTTTAACCATCCGGCCAAGTGGAAGATATTGGTGTACTTATACCGGACGGACAGAGATTAAAATACACAAGCAAAATTGATTAGTAATAGTATTCGCCTACTCAATAGAAACTGCTGTAATATGTAGCAGGTGGAACTGCAGAGGAAGGTTGTGCTGGAGCCAAAGCGGGTTGTGCATAACTTTGTTGGGGAAAGGCCTGCAGCAGATTCGACCAAGAATATGAAACAGCTTTAGCAGGACAAAGCACGAATAGATATTACAACCGAAGACAGAATATACAACCAGAATTGGTTCCAATTCTTTTTAAAGATCGTATAGTCTATGAACTTGATCGTGAGTGAATAAAAAGGTGGATTTCATTCAAGAACTACCCAAAATAACGATATTTATATTGAATAACTAGGAGATGAAATAGAAAAACAAAAACTACTTGGCATAGAAATGATATATGTGGGCTTTGATGAGCAACGAAAAAATGGAAATAATCCACTGCGAATTTGAAACGTCCTGCTAAAAATATCGTAATTATAATTTTAAGGATTTCAAAATAAGAGTATTAACCCGAAAAACCGAGTTAGATACAATTCTTTAATGCAGAATACAGCATTAAATAACAAAAGAATGGTAGATGAGGTAGGGGTTTGCTAATTTGAACTTTTTTCTACCCGCAAAGCCAAAATAATTAACCTCTTTATCTAGACAGCTGAAAACTAATATGGAGCAGTGCCCAGTGGTCCAAAATAATTTACAACTGTCAAGCTAGAGATCTAATGAGTATGCAATGATATCCAACAAAAAGAACTACCCATTTCAAAGATACAATTCAGTGAATGGTTTTAAGTTACCTGGGCTGAATAAGCTGGAGGATAAGTTCCATAAGCAGCACTTTGGGGCACTGATGTAGGTACTTGTTGATTTGTTCCATAACTACCGTATGCGCCATATGCAGCCTAAAGAACCAAAAACAAAAGACCATAGTTTTGCATTGGCAAGTCAGACTGATGATAAGAATACATCCATTCATAATATATAAAATCAGTTTCTGTCAGCCAATAGACAAAGTATTGCCCTTGCCTATAATCATAATACAACTAGAAAAAGCAAGCCTAAAACATACTTAAATTGTATCCCCACCGTCATACAACACGCACACAACCAGCCCAACCGAAGGAAAAGTAACTTAATGTGAGCGAATGAGAAAACGATTCAATTAGAAAGCCAGAAGGAAACAATTCAATAGGTATGTGACTTAGTACATGAACACAACGAATAGAACAAAAAGGCAAAAGAACATATAAATTGCAGAGTTAGCAAGTTACAATGTGAAAAAGGTAAATCATATCAAACTTATCCTGCAGTTACGCAACATACTTCCAAACTAGCATCTAAATCATGCTTTTGGGGGACATCTGGAGACATAACTCCTCGGATGACGCTGACAGATGACTTCAACCGATTTTCATAATTATATCAACTCCGCTAAAAGCTTTCAAGATTCAAGGTTTACTAATATCCAACACTTGATGGCATCAAAATACCAATAGTTTAAAGTACCTGTTGGGCATAACCAGGGTTCCACTGCGGTACTTGAGCTTGAGTAGCTTGAGGCTGTACACCATAACCTGCCGGCCACTGATTTTGTATGTTCGGAAATGCACCCACAATGGAGGGGGTGGATGGAGTAACTGATTTTGCAAGCTTAGTTTTGTCTGAAATCAAGTAATCTTCTGAATGGCGCTTCTTTGACTCTGACGTGCTCCTGTGCCGCAAGAAAAGTTTAGCGTGTCGATCATCAGCCTTCTTTATAGACTGTGCATCTCCAAAGAGATCCAAAAACTGCACAAACCAATTGGACGTAAAATAAGTTAAAACCATGGCTGGGGAATAAAGCTTTACAAATTCAACAATAACATCTCAAGGGGAAAAAATCTAGCCAGAAACAATTATAAAACCTCAGCAATAAAAAGTAAGAAGTAAGAACTTCACATCCAAGTACAACATATAATTTCTTACAAACATGGGAAACGCGGACACTTCGAAGGTACGCAGATCAACGTCAGCAATTTGTACCACATTAGCACGAGCTAGTGCTCAAGGGCAGAATCTAAACACTTCTCGGATTTGAATTCGATGCACATGCATAGAGACATTAATGATTATTTCAATGGTGTTGATTGGCAGAAGCATATAACTAGGTTTAAGTAACCACTCTTTCATAGTGGTTTTCAAGAAATGTCTTAGTTCCAACTAAGCATCATACACAAGAAATAATCAATCGGATGATGTTCATTACCTCCAAGAAAATGCTTGATAGCTCCTCTCTTTCAGCAATACTTGAAACATTAGGGCTGTCATTATTCGGAACAATGAACTTATCAACCAATGAATCCAAATAATCAATTCGCTTTAGAAGTGACTGTACTGACTCTAAGTGAATCAATGCCTGCAACATTAAAAATTCAAGGAAATATAAAATCTTCAAGGTGTATATACCAATCGCCAATGGACATCAGATAAACATGTGTTTTGTGTAGCATGGAATATCTTTATAATGGAAGGAAGAATGAATGTGCATGTGGGATGCTTTTCTGTTGAACTATGTTTAGCCGAGGAGGGGGGAAGAAAGGAAAGAGAGAGAACCTCCAAAAGTGGCTTTGACAACTGCATATTCTCAACTGCTTGATCAAGAATTTCCCTAGCCTTTTCCACCTTGCCAGAAACCTTCAAACAAAATGCAAACATATAACAAGATGCCACAAAGTCAACAAGAAGACAAATCTTCTTTTAGATTATATGCCAAAGAGGCATCTGTTTAACGAAGATTTGAGTGCTTACAAATGTTCTTGTATGAAAAACAAGTGATTGATGAAAAGGAGGTAAGGAACAGATTCAAATGAGCAGGTTCCCCATAGAAAACCAATCTTCAACCCAATACAGTTGATTGCATACATGCATTTCAAAATTCAGGGAACAATCATTCCTTATCTTATGGAGTTGCTCAAAGCATGCAAATTAGCTATTGCAGTCAACTGTTCAAATCCCAACTCCTTCCACACAGACTATAAATACTATTTTATTTTATTTTCCTTTTTAATTGATAAGTAACATAATTTTATGAATCGTGATATTAAAATACATACGTCAAGAGACCAACAAGTCCACTTAAAATATAAGCAAACAAGTTAAAAAATATAATCAAGAATACAACACGTCACTTGGGATGAACCAAGAAGAATGATAGAAAGATAAAACCTACCAAGTAAAGGAAGCGTGAATACTGGGCAAACAACAAAGGTAAAGTCTGTGAATGTTCCTTTCCTTTCTCAATTGCAATGGACTGTTCATATAAAGAGCACGCATCTTCCAGATTCCCCTGCAAGATACAAGAAAACAACTAATTATATGTGATACCAAATTAGTTTGAGATGTTTGATGACTTCCCAGTTTTCTCATGCAATCCTTACAAGTCGATGTTCCATGTTAGCATGTCTGATGATGGCTTCCAAAAGCCCGGGTGAAATTTCAGTGTGAACAAGTTGATAAGCAGCTCGAGCTCCGGAAATGTCACTGTGCTGCTCTCTGAATCGAGCAGCAAAAAGATGGATTTCTGGTTGTCTCTGTCCACAAAGATCACTATTAAAGTCTAAAGACAGAAAGCATACTAATAACAAGAGAAATTGGTTCAGAAAATGGATCCTGATTTTATCATAAAACAAAATGACCAATAGACTACCAGATTTAAATATATATACGAGCTTAAAAGTTCCAAATCTAAATCTGAAGATGTAATGGTGAAGGCATGCATCTTTGTAAAGTATAACCACTACAATGCAAATGATGATTATCATCATTTTAAGATGATTTATAATTTTATATCTGATTTTAATGAATTGGGCGGGTGCGAGCACGCAAATAAACCAGCAACAAGATAAAAGAAGTGCATCAACTTAACTCCATTTGCTCTCATAGTCCAAGACTTCAAGCAATACAGCATATAAAAGAAGCTAGAGAAAATTTTTGTGAAAGAAGACTCTTGGAAATCCATATGGAGTCAATGCTACTATTTTAACGGATAATGTGCCACAGTTATTCCCCCTCGTTGACTGCAAAGAGTCTCATATGATCATCCCAAGTTAAATCTGAATCAAGCATTCAGATCATTCAGCCAACCTAATCACAATAGACTTGACCTCGTCAAAAACCCCTTTCTTCTGCTAAAAACAGCAATTTCAGTTTCAATTCAAGTGAAGCCTCACCATCCCATCCTCTACCAGGAGTACATGCACAAGAGAGAATTGTTTAACAGTGACAGTCATTTATACCTAGGTTCATCTCGAGAAAATGAAGGGAAAAAGTAAAATGTCGAAAATATATGTGCTGTGTGATCTGAGCACATGAATGCATTGTGAAATAAGATTTTCACAAGCAAAGTAGAATAACATAATCAGAAGAAGATTTGTCTTGAATCAATCATCAGCATAACATATAAAAAGAATGAGGCAGAGAAACATTCACAAAAATAGAAAATTTGAATCAATATACTTTAAGCTGAAAATGCAACATAAGAAAGTCATGATAGAACCAGGCAATTGATCCAACAAAGTGACAGAATTTTATACCTTGACGAAAACTTGAGTAGCACGGGCAAGTGCATTGTCAGCAAGCTCCATACTTCCATTAGCTTCCATGCACAGTACATACCGTATCCAGTATTCAGGATAATTGGCACAAGCCACTAGGCATCTCTCGTAGAGCTTCACAACCTGCTCTTGCAGATTATATAAAGATCCATAAATCCAATTCAAGGTTAGCTATTTTAAAAGAAAAGAAAAAACGTGAAAATTTACTAAGGAGAAATGCACAAAGAATACTCCGTTGGCGGAACAGGGAGGCCCCTCAAATACGAGAGGGACCCTCCTTGCCTGACAGATAGATGGTTAGGAAGACAAGAACAGACCTGCATGCATAACATTGGAACTTTAAAACAAACATTTTGCCATACAACATATCATGAACCCAGAACGTCGACTCAAATGAGAGTTTGAAGTACTTAGCCTTACAGAAAGCAAGGTCCCTGCTTTAGTCCAAGTTCAATATCTCGTTTTAAAAGATGCTTCGTCCAACGGTTTAGCCAATAAAGCATATGATGCGGCAGATATTACTTAACTGAAAGTCAACGTATAACAAGCACGACTAAAGCTACAAACCAAGATAAACTCGAACGTGTCTGGAATAAACAAACTAAATTACCTTATTGAAGTCGTCACCACCTTCAATAAAATCGAGATAGTTATGCCAATTTTCGAGCTCTGCAACATTCACGGGGCGCACGTGAAAATAAGGCCTTCTGATAGCTGTTTCAAAGCCAATGATCTTAGAATCAAACTCTTTAGCTTTCTTATATAATTCTTCTCTAATGGCGATATACTTCTCCAACTCCTCAGCATCTTTTAAGCTTGCACTTACAGGCTTAGAAATCTGATCCGCAGCATTTGCAGGATCTTTTCCTTCAGTTTTCTTACCACCTCCGTCTGAGTTTGCAGCAGCTGCTGCGGCAGCTTCCTCAGAAGTACGCAACTCTGCTAGAGGCCGACTGGCTACTAGCTCCTTAAATCTGTAACAATATTCGACAAACAAAAATAATCTATCTGAAATGAGAGACATATGATATAAACAAGATAAACGAAAACAGAAGTATACTGAAGTAAATCAATAAACCATTCAACTAAAACAATCTGTTCTTGAAAAAGATAAAACCATAACAAGATGGTAGTGGCAACAATCAGAGGCAGAGAAAAAGATATATTGAAATTTTACAATAACCAATTAAGTGTTGGAACCATATAGATGACAGAGAAGAGGCAAAGCGCAAAAGCCAGTAGGACAGGATATTTAAAAAAGCAGATAGAAGGACAATCGCCCGTGAAGAATTTGATTAAGACAGAGAATTACCCTTCAAAATAGCGATCCAGCTGCTGGTTCGGGATCTCCAATAACTGTGTGTAAATTGTGGCAACACGAGGCCAGTCTTGCTGAGAAATTTCATACTCGATGTATTTATCCCAAAGTGGAAAGCACTGGTATTCAGTTCCAACATAAGCTAATCCTCTTTCAAATAGCCTGAAACACCGCCAGAGTAAAAAAAAAAACAATTATGAAATTCAATACACGTGCAGGTTGTTTTGTCTTATACAATTGCATACAAGAAGACTGGTATCTCAAGATGGAGTCGACAAAACCAAACACAAATTGCACAGCATTTACCTTCCTCCAAATAATCTTACAGAATCCATCAAGGGGAGTCATACAGGGTCTTAGCCTTATTGGTAACATCTTCTCAGCAGCCATTGTATATTGATGCACCTCAGGTGCCATGGTTAGTAACGGCAAAACTCCATGATAAATTACATGAATTACAACAACATAACCCCAACCAGATCTACAACCGACGAGGGTGATAAGACCGTGCATAGATCACCCAGATGGCTACTATAACAAAGGTTTTCACATCATAAAACTAAATGTCTGAATTGAATTTGGAACAAACCTTTGCGCCTTATATATCAGTAATCACTGTTGCTGAATTTTTAAATCGTGTTAGAAAGAAATAAAAGATCGCTTCAACAATATTAAAATAAAGAAATAGAGGACAACCACACACACAAGGACCAAAAATAGCAAAATAAACAAGGAGAATTACCTTCTGATAATGTCAGGATCCCCATAGGTGCTAATGGCAAATACACAATAATGCAACCACATGTCAACAGAGTAAGTAACTCCTTGAACAGCTCTTTCATAAACCTCTGCAACTTTGTCGACTGAGCTGAGGCATGCCTCATGATCAGCATATTTCTTCCAATAACCATAACATAGTGGAAATTCAGATAAAAATGCATCATAAACTTTTCGAATCTTCAAAATGTTTGCCTACAGATTGGAAAGAGGTAACTCAGTTTCCAAACAAAAACCACTGATAAATTCAGGCAGATCAAGGGCAATTAAAGGCTAACTGACAAAACAGTTATAACAAGTAGCATGAACTCGAGCAAGTTCTACTTCTAAAAGTTTTTAACCCACAACCGCAAGAATGCCAAGGCGTCAAGCTGTAGACATGGCATTTGAGAAAGAGAACCGGGAAACAGAACATCATGACAAGCCAATTTTCATTATATCCAGCATACCTCAGATGTACTCTCCGTTTCTTCTATCAGGGAAGTCCATGCATTGAAATCCAACGAATTAGCCGTCACTATGCTCCACAATCTTTGTTCTTCTGCAGTTAGTGCTTCAATAAATGGTTCGAACAAATCAAATTAGAATGTCATACCAAAATTTGACTCCATGAAAAGAACTGAACTAAGAAGGATGAAACGTGTATTAAAGATCCTTGGTGCACATGAATAGAGCAGAAGACAAAAGTTTCAAGAACAAAATCTGATTTAGTACAGGACCATACTATTTTATTTTCCAGATCCTTGAACACTTGAGATTCGTGTACTTTATTTGGAATATCTCTCTTTAATTTCTTCAATTTCCAATATAGGAAAGTGACAGTCACCAACAATGAAGTGTGAAAATTTTTATGTCTGTAATTGTGTGTATGCATGCACTTGCAAGTTTTTACCACGTATGTAAGAAATAAATGATAATGTGAGTAAACATGTCCAGAAAGTAATGCAACACGTGGAGCAAATATAGACTAACCTTATTACAAATTATTCCCACGCTCTAATAAAAATTTAACTCCGTAATATCCTGAATGTTGCTTTGACGGTAGGGTATTGTATGGAGAATTTTTATTTACATTTCAAAGTTGACTTTTAGACAGAGAAACTTTGTGCATAAAGTTCATGAGATGAATGTCTTATAGTGATATAAATAAGTACCAGAATCATCAACTGGTTGATGGAAAGCAGCAGATTCAATAAGCCCAGCATGAGAAAGCCCATTTTCAGTGATTACAGCTGTTGCCACACTTCCTGTTTCACTGACAGTATTGCCATTTAGAGAAGACTCATAAGCACCAAAGTGGGATGGATCCACGGATACATTAGCATCATACGCCATGACGGGGGGCATTTCTTGCTGGGCATATTTTACAACTGCCGCATCACCAGTATCTATATTAGAAGCATAAGCTGCTGAATCAGCTTCATTGACAGAACCGGCTGAAGTAACTAAGTCCCCTGCCACAGGCATCACGGAAGGAGCAGCCAAATCTCCATTGGTTTCATTGTCAGAAGCAGCCTTTATGCTAGCATCATTATAATCTCCAGCAGAATGATCAGGAGTAATAGATATTTGTGCCACTGAAGTCTCGCTATCTCCCATGATGACAGATAAAAAATGATGCGTGCGTCTAGAACAAGCTGAAAGACGAGAAACGATCAGAATGATACAAATGGAAAGATATGCAAACTCGGAACACATGAGAACACATACGAATACAAGATTTTTAAGCTATGGAGAATATCAGGAGAAATTCCGCAATATAATTTCTATAACAAAAACTTCAAAAATGAAATCAATAAGAACATTAAAAAGTTCATGTGCTGTAACATTATTGGACAGTAATTTTTTTCAGAAAGAGATTTTCAATCTAGGGCACTCCAAAACCCATATAATTGCAACAGAACATTATTGACACAGTAAAATGTGCAACAAAACTGAACTAGAAAAAAAGGAAGCACCGAGGCAAGGGGTAAACCATAAAATACCATATCAAAAATTAGTAGAGAAAATTTTCGAGAATATCGCTGTTGAGTAATGAAATTAGCATCAAGAAACAACAATTTAGGGGTACAAAAAAAGAATTTAAGTAGCTAGAAGGGGAGAATCTTGGATCGAGGTTTTATTGAAATTAAATCATCGACAACGATCAATCGAGTTCGAAATCAACATAAAAAGCCATTTTTTACACAAATTAACGTGATACTACCTTCCAAGTTAGGTGACGAAGAGGTCGAGTAGAAATCACTGCAACGAAAGTTTGGGAAACCCTTCCCCGTGTCCAGCTCTATCTGTGACACTTAAAACATAACTGAGCTATATAATGGGATATGCATTTAACCAAGCTGTAACGGTAACGGTAACGGTAACGGTAACGGTAGATTGATGGAGAATATGTTGTTGAAAAAGAAAAAAAAATTATTGATTTATTGAAAAATATTATTTTATTGAAAAATGTGTGATTGAAAATGAATAGAAGAATAA
>CAIGRE010029664.1:0-11406 GCA_903798275.1 Fraxinus angustifolia subsp. syriaca
AGGGCTTGTTCGAGCCTCATTTTTGTAAAAAAAAATTGCATTTTTGAATAGTGTATTGATGAGAGAGATGTAGTTGAAACGAGGTCAAAACACGGTTCAAAAATACATTTTTCTAATAAAAAAAAATTGGCTCAAACGAGGGCTAAAAAATATTGCTAGATTTAGTCACAGTTTTGACCGACAAGATTTCTTGATTAACATATGATTCCTTGTCAAAAGTAAAAGACAAAACAAAGCGATCAAGAATTGCCCATCTCACTCTTCCAATTGATTAAATTCTTGTTTCGTTTAGCTAAAATTAAAAAAAAAAAAATTAAGTTAAAATTAATAATGGGACTTTTTATCAATTTTCCATTACACTTTTTATTAATTTTTATTGAAATTTATTAAAAATATAATTATTATTTTTTTGCGAAACGAATTAGAAGTTAAAATTCTCCAAAAGTCGGCAACTTCTTTATTTTTACAAATTTGCTACTTGTACATCATTTGTACACAACTTGATACATTACCTTCTCACATGTGTGAGAGAATTGCGTACCAAATTGTGTATCAAATATGTAAGTATAGCATTTAGACTCACATATATGTGAGAGGTTTGTGTACCAAATATGTAAGTGTATCAATTAATGCTAGTTTTGTACCGACATCTTTGCCCAAATAATAAAATATTTATAACAAATAAAAATTATGATCTGACTGCCGACAATTCTCAACGTCTTCTGATTCTAAACACTATTTATTTATCAATACAAATGCAAAGCAAGTAGGTCAGAACCAATGATATGGTGGACCGTGGACCAAAAACAAAAAGTACACAAATAAATAAATAAAGCATTATTAAAAGATTGTCGAACTTGAGAATATCAATAAAAGCACCATTATGATCTCATACGAGAGAGAGAGAGAGATAAAACATGCTTACTGCTAACATGACAACGTCGTATAAACAATCCAATCTACTTTGAACGGTCAAAAATTGTAAGCTCTCATATCAACTGCGAGCAAGATAACTCCTACCCATAATGGATTAGAAGATCAATTTTGAACTATAAGATACTTCCTTTTCGCTAGTTATTGAATTTGAACGATTCACGAACGACAAAAATATATCTCACTTATTCCTATTTCGATGAGCTGAGACCAAACTTTGTGGCAGCCTCTCATTAGGAGTGAACTATATCAAAAGCGAGAGAAAGCCTATCCCTCTCTTACAGGAGGACTTTCGGCACATAAAATCTCGATAAGATTATCCTTTTGTATAGAATTATTTTCTATTGAGTAATATTTCGAGTAAGTCTTGAATGAGCTCCAAGAAACCTTGAGGCAAATAAATCAATTTTTTATCAAAGTCACTATTCGCGTTTAATTCTGATCATTGAATAAATGAAAGCATTATAAAACAATAAGAAATTAAAATGATAATAATAGATAAACCATTAGTTACCTGCAGCCTGTTTGGTACGGCTTAAAATCCAATTAAAATTGAAAATATGACCGTTATGGATCACACCCGTCTAATAAAAATCAACAATAACGACTATATTTTCAATTTTAATTTGATTTTAATCTCTACCACACACATTACAAATCAAATACCAAAAATTAGCAAAACTAATCATATTTTAGCCAGCCCATAAATTGAAATCAACTTAGCTACATTTTCTCTCATAATGATTATCCACAATTTTATTTTATTTTATCAGATTAATTAATTACCCATATCATTGCAAAAACAAATAAATGAATTTAATTTCAATATCCCAAAACCATTGAAATTCCCAATCTGTCCCTTTATTCTCCAGCTTACCCTTTCCACTGTACGCACTGTTCAGTCGGCCTTGTTTTTTGCTTCCCAGCTTTGAATGGGCATGGCGTCTGTATAGGCGGCACCATACAATTATACTGTAGGCACAATGAGCTGCTTAGTGGAATCGCAGCTGCAGGATTAATCTCGATTCCAGTCAAATAATTGTGCTGTAAATACAGGATTTGTATACTGGCGGATAATAGCTGGTCGACGAAGCTACCCGGGACTTCTCCGGTGAACCGGTTATTGTTTAGATATAAGTTCTGGACCGTAGAGAATAATGGAGAAATCCCACCTGAAAACCGGTTGAAGCTGAGATCAACAGTTGGGATTGTCACCTGATCGACTGGTGCAACTGGGCCGGAAAACTGGTTTCTTTGTAGTTGAAGGTTGGTGACTGGGAACGTGAATAAATTGCCGGGAATGCAGCCGGTGAACTGGTTCATGCTGAGGTCGAGGTAGTTCAGCCTGTCTAAACGGGTCAGCAGCAGGTCCACTGGTCCTGTCAGACGGTTCCATGATAATGAGAGGTATTGGAGTGATGGGGGTAGTCCCAGTGGGGAAATGGAACCGGAGAGATCATTGTGCTTGAGATCGAGCCGGGTTAGGGTCTGGGAAACAAACGGCGGGACTGAACCAGACAGCTTGTTGTGACAAAGAATGACGTTTGATAATGCCGGTAGAGTTCCGATAGACCACGGAATGCTACCTGAAAACTGATTAAAGCTAAGATCAAGCGTTTGTAGTCCCCGGAGCTCGCCCAGAGTTGCCGGTATATCACCGGAGATGAAGTTCCTGCTGACAGCAAGAAACCTGAGGTTCTTCGACTGAGACAGAGCTTGAGGCAGAGGCCCAATGATCCGGCCCGGAACTATAGTAAACTCTGCAAGAGCAGACAGTTTCCCAATCGCCGGGTCTATCCGACCAGTTAAGCCCGGAGACCCGGCCCGTGGATCACCAAGATTCAGAGCGATAACTTTATCTCCATCACAGAACACACCAGCAAAATTGCATGGATCCGAAGTAAAATCCCACGAAGCAAAATAATTCGACCCGGGCAAATCATTCAAACTCTTCCGGATCGACTGCAATGCCAAGAAATCAATTGGGTCCAAAATTGCACCCACCGGAAAACTACATTCCAGAAGGACGAAAATGAAATGAATCAAAACTATGAACCTATAATCTCTCCTTTTCCTTACTGAACACCACATTTTAAGGGTATAACATAACAGAAAGAAAAAACCTATCAGAAGGGATTTATAAAGGATTTCTGAAAGTGTTCTTCAGACTTCTGGTGGGAAAAAATGAGCTCGTGAAAGCTTTAATGGAGACAGCAAAAAAGTTGCGGAGAGAATGGCTTCACATGAAAGCAAAACAAAAAAATTAAATTAAATTAAAAGAAAATTGCATTGATTTTCTTGAAGGGGGGCTTGTGGGAGAAGCCTAGAAGGTGAAGATAGTGGGGGGTGAAATGACTGCAGCAAGTACAGAGAGACAGCAGGGTAAGGATATTCTAAGTATTTTAGGGGTTTGGTTTTGATTTTTGTTAAAATTAATGTGGGTTTTTGTTTGTTTATTAGGGGAGGTTCGGTGATATAAACGGTAGTCCGAACCTTTGTGGAGTATACGAGGCTGAGGTTTTGGAGGGGAAGATTCTTAGGTTTGGAATTGCTCGGCGGTTTAGACGAGGACCCCGTGACGGTTTGGTGGTTGCCACCGCATAAATTTGATGAATAGTTATTTTTAAATCGAATTATTAAAATTTTGACTGAAAGGTAAATGATTTGGGGTGGTGGATGGTGACCTTTTGGATGCACGGATTAACGACTTGTTTGATTCTCTTTCTTTTGTTAAAAAAATGCATTTCTTATTTTGAAATAGTGATTTGATAAAAACGTGTGATTTAGAATTAAATAGAAAAAAATATATTTTAAAATTAACGGAGATCGAACAGGCTCTAAATGTCACCTCTAATATTTTGATGTCACATAAGAAGTCAAAGAAGGGTAAATAGAGAAAGGTGGGTTGGGAAGCAACAATGATGGTTGGTGGTCCGATCGAGCTTTGGTGTCCTTCGTGACTCAACCTTCAAGCTTTTACTCTCATTTGTCTCGAGTATAGTTAAATAATACGTCTCAAAACACATTTCGAAGAGAACCTAGGTAGTTTTAGATTCGAATGGTATTTCACTTATGGCCACAATTCATTCACTTATTTTCTAACATTTATCAATTTACAACTCATCCGTTGAATTTTTAAATCAAATTATTTCGAACATCCATCCAAGTTTCATTTTAATCATGGTAGGTCACTCACATTTGAGTCCCTAAGCAGTGGCAAATGCTTATAAAATCTCGTAACAATAGGTAGGACAGTATCCTTGACACAAATAAAAAACGTGTGTACGATATGGCCCCCACAACTACAAGTTATTTAATTGATTTTCTTCTACCTTTAGTTATTGGGGAAAATATACTTGCCACTAAGAACCAACAGCAACATTACAAGGTTTGTTGGGGTTGCTCATGGTTAATGATGCAAAAAATCAAAATTAGGTACGTTTAGAATGTACATTGATGGTCTCATCAACTACATAACCATACTTCTTGTCTTTAATTGATAAGAAGGAAAAGAAAAATGAAATATAATTTAATGAGAATAATGAAGATCAAACAGGAGCTAAGAAGATAGCTCAACTTCCTAAAGTAAAGAGTCAAAGTCTAATTTTGACTATGACTGAGCCCTATATCAATCAATTAATTTGGATTGAGAAGTTTGATGTTATGTTTAATTTTTCCAAATAATTTCTATGAATTATGTTTTAATCCATGTCCAAATTGGAATAATCACATTCCTTTTAGTATAATTGACAGTATAAAAAAAAAACAATTCAAGCCCATCGACTTCACGATATTTTCTTAAAACGAATTTGCTATCTTCAAAGGTGCTAAAAATAGAACGAATTTTGTCTCCTATAGTACAAGCCCGCACTCGCACACGAATCGGGTTCGGGCCGGACGACGGCGGTGCGTGCGTGCGGTGTTTGAACCGAATCTCATAGGATATAGGTTACCCCTTCTAAAGACTATGGTACCCATTGGGGTCCAAACTCAATTCCCGAACTCGCACAATATAAACCACACCAAAATTTCCTAACTTTCCTATGTGGAACAAATGTTTGACAATTTCCAATACATTAAATTCTTCACTGGTTCATAATTTCAAGTGAGTTACTTTAACATTAAATATTTCAAAATATTTCATTCAATACTAAATGATTTCCGATAAATAAATATATCAGGTTAATCCTCTTGCGGAGTAGAACGTGAATATGTTAGGTCCTGTCAAAAATAAGGTACGAATCCCACTGAAATTTGGGCTCAAAATTGACCGATTTCACTAATATATAAAACCAATTCCCAACAGAGAACTCCTATGGGAATTGATATGAACATTATAGTGACAATGCCAACACCCCTCAAATGGTCCAATAGATGAAGTAATTGCACGGGGATGTGTGTTTTATTGCACCAACCCCAACAACCTTTGGACCCTCTCACCATTTTCAAAGATGTTTTTTTCTTTTTTAATAAATTCGAAATAAAAAAAAGATATGTTATGACGTCGACCTGTTACATAGACGTTCAGAGTAGTTATTGTTGTCGAAATTGAGTAAAAAATAATGAGTATGTATGAGGGATGTTTCTTCTAGATATAGTAAATTAATTATAGATTTTGTTGCAAGGGGCATATCTTTAATCTATTCGATATTTTCGAGTATAGTTTATCTTCTACTCCCCAAAAATGTCATGTGTGCTTAATTATTTATATAGTTTAGGTATGTTGTCTCTTTCATCCAGCCTTGTGAATTGCTTTTCATTACTCCGAGGTGACACACCTCCATGCATGTATAATACTTAGAGGATGTTTGGTGGGAGATTAAAATTATATTTTTAGTAGATTGCGATAGAAGTTTTTGAAATGTGTGGTTGAAAAGCTGTGAGTGAGACCCATGAAATATGTGGTTAGCATTGAAAGTTTGACTTTGATTTAGATTAAAATCTGATTTTAATTCGTACCAAACAGGGCTTTATCATGTTTAATATATAAATTCAATTATTTTAACACATCTTTACCGTTGTTCATATAAGTTATAAGTAATCACATTATTCGAGTTTGACAGATGATGAAAAAAAAAATGCAATATTGGCCAAATTTCTGAAATTTTTAAAGGTCAATTTATTTTCTGAAAAGTATTTAATACAAACAAAAATAAAAGGGAAAATGATAAAAAAAAGTAATTTAAAGTAGCTGCAAAAGCCCATAAAATGAAAAACTCTGCAGGGACTTTAGGCAATGCATGGAAAAGTAGATGTGAAAATACTAAGAATATTCAAAAGAAAATGTCAAGAGGAATCTTGCTCATATATATATACTAATCCACATAATCAACAATGATTTTGAAAAATGTGTTAATCATGGTACATTTTCCAATTTACTTTCATTTGATAGTGAAATTTGTATTTTTGGAAATAACTTTTTTTATTTTTATTTTTTTGGGTAGTTAAAGTTCAGGAAAATGACAAATCAAAGCATCTTTTTGAAGTTTGTACCAAAAATTGCCCATTCTTGAAATAAAAAGAGAGGAAAATTTCATAGAATCAAACTCTTTTCCTTTGCTTTTACTTTCTTTTGCAAATTTGTCATTTACCTTTTTACTTTATATTCTCTTATGTACTTAGGTAATAGATGATATTATACTTATATTTATTTTTATTTTTTGATAAAACTTTTATTAATTTTTGAACTGATTAAACATTGTTTTCAATTGCATATTTCATAAGATTCTTAACTTCTATCAACTTCTCAATAATATATTTCATTATTTTTTATTTTTTTAATCGAAATTTGCTAAAATATTTATGAAAAGCTTTGTCAAACAACCACATGATATGAAAATAAAAAATAAAAAATGGTCTCTTTCACAATTAATAAGGTACACGATCACGTTGGAGCTGTAACTGGAAGGTTGACTTGCACATGCTGAAAGTGTAAGGTGAGAGGGATGTAAAGAGAATTAGCCTTAACTTTTAAGGGGTAAAATTGTCTACAATTGAAATTAAATTCGACACAAATAGCACTAGTGATTTGTAAGCAAAACAATGAAATGTAGATACAATGAAATGCTTAGAGATCGGAGAGAAAACCAAAGGCAACACAATTTTTACTACACATAACAGAATATAGCAGTCAAAGCAGCTAAATAACAAGAAGAAGCGCTCGAAGTTGTTGGCCTTGGCCATATTGTTTCCGAAGAAGGTTGTAATATCAACGGCACTTATTCTACCGAGGGAACTGTCCCTCCGGCTTGCAAGATTTGCTGCTCCAGCTGCATTTAACACGGGGAAATTCAAAAGTACGAAAAACATATTCGCAAACATTCTTCGTCAAAAGAGTACGGGACCGTTTGGTAAATCTTTTGCCTCTTGTAGAATAGTTTTTAGAAGAAGTTAATCTCGGATCAACTTTCTCAAAAAGTTCTTCGAGTCACACAAGCATATCTAGGAAATTATTCAAATATGTTCAAAAGCAACTTTTGACTTTTCAAAAGCCTTACGAATCAAACAGGCCCTAAATCTGCTTAATGTAAAGTTGTTTATAGAAAATATAAAGGAAACAGATAGATCAAGAAAATGGAAAAGCAAACACATTTGTATTTATGTCTTTTCAATGTTATAAGAACTTGATTAGACAGACAGGGAAAACCTTGAAAATGCACCCAAATTGTTTGAGCCGCATCTAAATGTAAGTTGACAATACGACTCCTCAACTTTTATCAGGATTTGAATAAATAAAGGCAGCTTTTTTATAAGAAGTTAATCGAGACTTGTAACAGTTTAACCTACGTAAGCTTGTGGACCTCCATTATTTTCTGGGATTAAAGTTGTGCATAGGCAAGAAGACTCCTTTTCTATACATCATATTAATTTTGTGTGCAAGAGGCTTCATCATGAGAAGACAATTGAACGAAATTCCTATTTATTTGTAAAATTCGCTTATATAAAAGTTCACCATAAAGTAACACTCACCCTTAACAAAGTTTCCAGCTTGTTCTTCACAAGATAGAATTCTTGTTTTACCAAGTTGAGAAATCTCGAGCACCTACATCAAAATTCCTTCTATTAGCCAATACAACATTCTCTAATATGAGGAAGTGAATTTTGAACACCGGTTGTGTTGTTTCAGAAAAACCATCGGTGATGTAACTATGCTATCAAAGACAATATATTAACACTATCATTCTTCCAACGGAGATCATGCAGAGCTAAGCTTAAAAAGTTCATCTATAAGTAAATAAGTAAATTTTTAGAATATATTGATATTTTCATTGGTCAAAGTTGGAAATCTGTCAACTAGCAATGCAAGAGTTTTCTTCAAAAGTAACTAAGTTTTTGGACTTAGAAAATGGAAAATGTAACATATCCAAATTTGTTGGGAAAGAAAAAGTTACTCAAAACTAACTTTTACTTGCTTTTAAGCTTAGCCAAACATGCTCGGCCTCTCATATTAGCCAAAAACGTTCAAGACATAACTAAAAAAGATATCGTATATCTCTCCATCAATGATTTGCAATTTGCTGACTACAACTAGTGACGATAGAGGTTATTAGGTCAATACATCGTGACTACTTCCGCACTGATCATCACATCCAATGTTTAGAAAGGCTCGTTCACAAACAAACAAAATCATTCAATGCATATCCAAAGGTTCTGTTTTCATCCAGTCCCATGCATTGATCCATTTTGTTAGTTTGAACGAAGTGAAGTTTACCATCTTGATTCAGATTAAAAAGAGTTTTGACTCATAATGGACAGTGGTTATCCAGTTCCTTGCAGAGATTTTAGGAGTCGTGATTTAGAGCAAATGGGGTTGATGCTTTTAGTATGGGCATTATACTTCGTGATAGAACTAGAATGAAAAATCACAACTGGATGAAAGATTTTTCCTAAATTGCAAATGCCCACATTCCATTTTCATATGTAACTCAAATAAAACATATGACCATGTCCAAGTTCAAATAAGTGGACATTGCAATCCAAAATTATATTACAGAATGTGACATAATCTTTCGGCATTTGACCAGTCGAGCCTTCCAAATAGATTCTTTCATAATGCTTACTCCAAATAACACTAATATAAACATCAATGAAATGAAAGTATGGAACATAATTGACTAACTCACCCGTCAAGATTCTTCTCCTCACAAAAGTTTCTAAGGGCAACACATGCATTCTTCACTCTTTGTGCACCTACACTGTAATGTCCAAAAAGACAGATAAAATTTCATAATGAAGAACAGCTCTAAATTTCTTGACCAGATCTGAGAATGTAACAATAGTTTTTCTTATTGGCCACTTGGCATTAATTCATATGTAAATAATTTATAATGAGCAAATTAAACCACAAATATCAAAATTCTGGAATTTAGTTAATGAAACAGTGAAGAACATAAAATAGTTAAGCAAAGCTTATTTCTCTCACTAAATATGCAAAATCGAAATAATAAAAAAAAATTGATACCTGGAGCTGCTACCCTTGAACTGGTGGACATAGCCATCAACCTTCTTAAAATCTACAACCTGCTGTTGACTATATAGTTGAAATGAATAAAATAAATAAAAACCATTAATAAAAGTGAAGTTCTTGAAACACAAAATAAAAACCCAAAATACAGAAATTGAAACTGACAGAGAAGAAGCCAAATCATTCAGAAGTTTTTCAGAATCTTCAAAGAAAATTGAAACCACTTCAACCACAAATTCTGGGTTGCTATCGTCTTGTAATTTCTGCAGCTGAACATACTGATCATCCAAATATGCCTTTATAACACAACCAAAAAAAGAAAAAGAAAACCCATGTCAAAAAAAAAATGTCAAATTGAACAAAATAAAAACAGCCCACTTCAAAAAATTTCCAAGAAGTTTTGTTTTCCATCATTTCTTGAAAAAGGGGAAAAAATAAAATAAAATAGTTACCTCACGAAACAGAGAAGTTATGAAGTCAACATATTGTTTCTGCAACTGTCCCACAATTTCCATTTGTTTTTGCTTAGGTTGTTCAGCTTTCTCGTATACAAAACAGCTCAGGAATGGGGTCTTTTTGTTTGTGTCCCTGTCCTAAACGTTAAAGTTTCAACTCGCAGATCTCATATATGATACGATCATTTATTTTTTAGGAAAGCAAGTTGAAAAGGATTAGAATGGTACGTATTAATGGTGGGATTAAAACCTAAAAGGATTGACTAAACAGCGATTACTGGAACTTTGAGTGATTTTAAGGATATTTAGAAAAATATGATAATGAAAGATTTTGCCTTAAACAAATAAGCGTGGCGAATCCACACCCTGTACTTTCAAGAACAATATTTTATTACCATATTGGCTACGCCTACACCACTTAATTTTCGCCCTTTTCTTTCTTTTACGTTTTTGGGTGAAATAGTATTTCATTATAAATTTTTGTTGGACTAAATACATTCACACCACAATTTATAATAAATTTACTATATTTTAATTACAAAAAAAGTTAATAATTTTTTGACATTATCACATTTATTTCTCAAAACTTTTTTTTCATCGCATTTTTATTTTCACATTAACCTAAATTCTCCATGATTATGTCCTCTCTAAAATTTTCTTTAAATATAATAAAAAACACATTTATTCATTATATTTTTAAATAAGCAAAATTAATAATAATACAAAATTACAATTGAACATTTAACCTTCATTTCAAAGTAAATTGACCTTTGAGTTGCCAAATAATGCAGGTAGTTAAAACATGTAAATGCAAAATAATATTATGGCAAAGAGGATAACGTAAGAGTACACATAGCAAAGATTAACCTGTAAATGCGAAAGATGTAGATGTTTTCCGTGTATCATTAGAAATTATTCTCTGTGACAACAAAAATAATCTGTGCAGCTGACGTCCATTCATTTAGGATAAGGCTTAAATCATCGTTGTATGTTTGGCAGGACTTTTGCATTGCTTTACTTCTTGTAAAAAGGCTTTTCAAGAAAATTATCTTAGTTTTTATTTAGGGAAATTATAAAAAATTAGGTGTATAATTTACACCAATTCAAAAATAGGGTTGAAAAATTTAATTATTCAAAAATCAGGTATTTTATTTTATCTATCCAAACCCTAATCAATCTCTCAACTCTCTCTCTCTCTCTCTCTCTCTTCACCATTTATCTCCATCGTCTCCATCGCCTGCCTCCCCTCCCTTCTCCTTCCCCCTCCCCCTTTCCCTCCCTAGCACCGTTGAGGCGCTGTTGTGGCTGTGGTGTGTTGGTGGTGGTCTGTGGGTGTTGGGTGAATCTATTGTTGGTGTTGCAAAAATGGCGATGGCTTTGTTGGTGATAGTGTTGTAGTGCTATGACGGTGGTGATGGGTGAGGGTGGTTGCAAGTGGCTGTGGTGATAGTGTTGATGACGGTGGTATGTGATCTAATTTTTTATGGTATGTGACCAAATATTTGGTAATCTGTAACCAGTTACTAAATCGTGACTTACAAAATTTAATAATAT
>CAIGRE010029694.1:0-16200 GCA_903798275.1 Fraxinus angustifolia subsp. syriaca
TGTCATTGTGCTATATTCATACTTGAATTAAGTTATCGAGTTTACATATTTATCTTTCTTATTACACTTTTAAATTGTTTCTTGTGTATTGAATAGTTTTGAGACTAAGTGTCGAAAAAGTTTCAAAAACCAATTCACCCCCCTCTTGGTTAGTTATTATTGGGCTAACACCTGTTTCATCCAATAATGTTGTGAGCTTAGTAACTCAATCTGATAAATCAAAATTTAGCATGGGAGACTTGGTCACCTTGGTGAAAATGGACTAAAACTCTTTTCGAAGGAAAGAGTATTTGGAAAGGACAATGTTCATAATTTAACTTTTTTGTGAACATTGTATCCTAAAGAACCATAATAGATTGTTATTTAAGACAAGCATTCACAAGTTACTAAATGTACTAGATTACATACATAGTGATCTATGGGAGCCTGCACATGTATCTACAACATCTGGTTATATATATTATCTTTTTATCATAGATGATTTCCCAAGAAAAGTATGGATTCTTTTATTAAAAAATAATTCTAATACTTTTTTAACTTTCAAAAATTGAAAAACGCTAATTGAGAATCAAACTGATAAGAAGATAAATAAGGATGGCAAAAAACCCCCGATAAACTTGATACCTGCAGGGGGGAATAACCCGCTTAATCGAGTATTCGAGTCAAGGACGGAGTGAGTATGGGACATGTATAGGTAACGCCCCGCCCCGTTTAATTTCTTTTTTAGTTTTGAATACTTTAAATGAGAAATTTCACTAGTTTTAATAGAAAATGACAACTAAAATTATTTAAAAAAATATGACAAATATAAAAGTCTTAGTTTACCAAATATAATATTTGAATAATTTAATTTTTCATCCCTCAAGATAGAGGTATTAAGAAATGACAATTGTTTTGAATTCTGCAGTTTTGAGTTTGATCTTTGCAGTAATCATAGGATACAAAAGCATTGTGATTTATACTTCTCAGTAAAATGGAATTGTTGAAAGGAAGAATAAAATTATTCTTGGAAAAACTAGATGCGTGTTGGCGAGCTCTAGTTGACCCAAGATATTTTGGGGAAAAGCTATTAAAACTGCTTGTTATCTTATAGATAGAACTCCCTCTAGTTCCATAGATTATAAATTACCTGAGAAGGTATGGTTTGGAACTATGCCTAACTATTCATACCTTAGAACTTTTGGTTGTGCAGCTTTTGCACATCAAACTGATTTTAAACTCGATCCTACATATCAGAAATATGTCTTCTTGATTATATGGAAGAAGTGAAAGGCTATAGACTCGGGTTAAAAGAAATTAGAGGTTTTAAGGTTATGACAAGTAGGTTTGTTATTTTTAATGAAGAATACTTTCCTTGTTTTAGTAATAATAACACATCGAAACTAGTTGATAAAGACTCTGTGTTTACTGAGATCGAGATTAACATATCGAGTAATCATAATCAAACTCAAATTGAGGTGGAGCAACCTCAAGTAGAGCCTTAAATTGTTAATGATGAAAATTCCAAAGATGATCAAGCTCTGAATCCTGCTATTGATTTGCAAGACTACCAACATGCCAGAGATAAATAGAACACAAATAAGACCTCATTCCAGGTTTCTATATGCAGATTATGTGTCTACACAGTTTGAAACTTTAAACCTTGAACCCACTTCTTATGAAGAAGCAGTATCATGTAAAGATTTTGGTAGATGGCTTACTGCAATGCAAGAAGAGAAGTGTTCTTTATACAAGAATCAGACTTGGAACCTCGTAGAAAAACCCACTAACTACAAACTTATTGACTGTAAATGTGTTTATAAAATCAGGGAAGGTGAAATGAAATCAGGTGATAAAAGATATAAGGCAAGACTTGTAGTTAAAGATTTCACACAAAGAGAATGGGATATATTACACTGAGATTTTTTTACTTGTTGTGAAATAAATTTCTATCAAAATATTACTTGCTCTTGGGATACAATTTGACTTATAATTAAAACAACTTGATGAGAAGATTGCTTTTCTTTACAATACACCAGATGAAATCATATATATATGACTCAACCAAAAGGTTTTGAAAACAAGAAAAAAGAAAATTTGGTGTCTTTTGAAAAATCTTTGTATGACTTTTAACAAGCCCCTTGCTAATGGTATAAAAGATTTTCATTATTTTATACAAATCCTTGATTTTAAAACGTCAAATTATGATCCTTGTTTCAATTTTAAAAGCATTTAAAAATCTGAATTTTTCTATTTACTTTTATATGTTGATGAGATGCTTCTAGCTCGTTACGATAAAGCTACTTTTAATTCTTTAAAGGAAAACCTTAAATTTGAATTTTAAATGAAGGACTTAGGACATGTTAGAAGAATATCAGGCATGACAATAAAAAGAGATAGAACAAATGAAAAATTGTTTCTAACAGAAGAGTCTTATATTGAAAAGGTTGTTTAAAGTTTTCACTTAATGAATCTAAACCTGTTAGTTTGCTTATATCTACCAATGTGAAGTTTTCTATTAATTATTCACCTAAATTTGAAGGTGAGTTTAACAAAATGGCAAATGTGCCTTGTGCTAATGTAGTAAGTTCTATTATTTATGTTATAATATGCTAGAGACCTCATATTGCTTTTGTTGTAAGTGTTATGAGCACATCTATGAGTAATCTAAGTGAGTTTAACTGGGAAGATATAAAACATTTAATCAAATACCTAAAGGATACTCAGAAATTGGGACTTATGTTTAAAACTGATAAAAAAAGGTTTTAATTTGAAATATATCTTGATTCTAACTTTGCTGGTAATTCTGATAACAAAAAGTCTACTTCTGCATACTTTTATGTCATAAATAATACTTGTATTAGTTGAAAGTCTCAGCTTAAAAAATTAGTTGATTTATCTTCTACTGAAATTGAATATATTGTTGCGGCTGAAGCTGTAAAAAAAAATAAAAAATTGTTAAATAAATTAGGGTTTAAAGAAAATAAGGTAGAGCTTTGTTCTGATAGTCAAAGTGCCATTTTCTTGAGTAAGAATCATTTATTTCATGATAGAACTAAATTTATAGATGTTATGTTTCATTTCATTATAGATATAATTGAAAAAGATGATATGAAACTTGTTAAATTTCCTTCCAAATTTAATCCAACTGATGCAAGCACAAAGGTAATAATACCTTTGAATAAATTTCAAGATTCTTTAAGATTATTGAATTTTGGAACTAATAGTAAAGTGAGAATAAAAAGGCCCAATAATTAAAAGGGCAACTTACAAAAATACCCTTAAAATTAAAGACATTTTGAAAAATCATATGAAAAGCATTTTGGAAGTTAAAAAGTGACAAAATGTTGCTTTTTAAAGTTAAGTGTTACTTTTTAATTAATAAATGACATACAACCTCGCTTTTATTAAAAAATAATGTTTGTTACTAAAAAAGTGACAAAAAAATTTAGAAAGTGAATGGAAAAAAAAAGTGACAAATATTATAAAAATGCACAAAAATTTCAAAAAGTGACAAAACACTAATCAAAATTTTAGAATTAGTTTAATAAAATGACAGAAATTTAAAAAGTGACAAAACACTAATCAAAACTTTAGAATCAATTTAATAAAGTGACAAAAATTAAAATAAAGTGACAACACTAAAAGTAACGAAACTCCGATCACTTTTTTGGGTGAATTGGTTTACTTTTTTAATAAAAGTGATATTGTATCACTTTTTAATAAAAAAGTTAAGCGTAACGTCACTTTTAATATAGCTTCTTAATAAACAAAGACGTATAGTCTCACTTTCATTAAAAAGTGATGTGAAATACAACATCACTTTTATTACAAATTGATATTTGTCACTAAAAAAGTGACAGAAATTTTTTAAAAAGTAACAAACAATTAAAAAAAAAGGTGATAGAAAAAATGACAAACACTAAAAAAATAACACGAATTCAAAAAAAGTAACACGTTTAGAAAAGTGACAAAAAAAAAAATTGTTTTTGGTAAATAAGCGAAAATCATTCAATTAGAAATCATGGCTTCTCAAGTTGAGGAAAATAAAAAATTCCAGGATGAAATTGGTCCATTGATTTCCTTCTTCCTCGTAAATCTTCTTCCCCAAATTTTAGGGTTCGTTCACAAAGTAACTACTTAAATTGGCAAGTAATAATCCATTATCCTCCAGTAGATGGCAAAATTGGAAGATTGATTCTTCTTCCAAAAGTAACTACTTCATTAATTGGCAAGTAATAATCCATTGTCCTCCAATAGATGGCAAAATTGGAAGATTGATTCTTCTTCCAAAACAGACACTTTCTACAATTCATTATTCTCATCTCCTCACACTTATTTTTGCTCAGTGCAGTGCCGCACCTACTAACGAAATCTCCGCAAGAGCTTCTTAAGCAGAATCAAAGAATAACACAAAGAAATTTGTTATTTTCCTCTTCATTCTCTGTATATTGCGTTTGAAACCTCTTGGATTGTTTTCTGTCTTCGTTCTTTGTATGCCAATTGAAGAAATTGGTTTGTAGAGAAACCCTAGGACTTGGGATGGTTTGGGGAAGAAGGGAGATTCTATGAACTACATTGGTATTGAATTTCTGGTATACCTTTTCAACTTCTTTTCCGCTTTCTAAGGTTTTGGGGTTTGTGGATTTTTAGCGTATTAATTACGGTGGTGTAAGGATTTTAATTAGTTTTAGGGGTATTATTCTAATTTGTGATATTTGGAGGATAGTGGGCCTAATTTTCCTTAATTAAAAATAGCAGCCAAGTGGGCCAAAAAATCAATAATTAAAGCAACAATAAATAAATCAATTATTAAAACCAATCACAAAGGTCAAGTCTATAATCATCCACTAGACTAATATCATGAACTCCTATTGATTTAATCGAAATTAAATCATACCAACCCAATGTATTCTGAAATGAATTATTAGTCTAAACTATTTAGACGAAATTGGAACGATAAATTGTAATCAAACCCCTTAAATAAGTTAACCTAATTAACATATTCATTGTGAAGCATTAAGTTTAATTTGATATTTTGTACTAAATTAAAATTATAAATTTGAGGCTAACCTAATTTTTAATTTGGGACAAAATTAAACCCACATATGTTTTTCAATGTTCCATTTCAATAACCAGATCATAAAGATATTATTTCAAAAATTTAGTGTACCCAACCTCACCCATCCTTCCCGATTCCACAAAACAACCTACTCTAATCGTAATTCATTTTCCACCCAAAAAAGGTCACAGAAACGACAACTTCATTCCACTTCTCCGGCATCGTCACCTTATTCTATGTCACCAAAATTCTTTTATGGTTGGAAGTTAAAAAATATGATTTATATTTCTCTGTAATTTTCAACTTGGTTACAGCAGCATCAGCTAAGGGAATTTATACATATTACTATGAAGATAAGATTGAAGAATAAGTTACATGAGTATTCTAGAATCTACACAGCTGGAGCAATTTCCTTGAATTATGGATTGTAACTGCAAACCACTAATAACAAAATTCCTGCAAGCATAATTTGGTAATCTCGGTGTAACAGATTTCTGATAAGCAGATAAACAACCAGAGATGATAAGCTGATTAACTGATGGAATGATGAGCTAAATGTTGGCTTATTTTAGCATCCCCTCTCAAGATGGACGGTACCATTGTAACTCCAAGCTTGTCATTTAGGAAATTGAATCTTGAATGAGATAGACCTTTGGTTAGTAAGTCTGCAGCTTACTGTGAAGGGGGAATGTATTTTACTTCTAATTCTTTTCCAAGCACTTTGTCTCTAACAATGTGAATATCTAGCTTGATGAGTTTTGTTCGGGCATGATACACGTGATTTGTTGTTAAGGCTCCAACACTCATATTGTCACACCACAGGATTGGAATTGACACTTGTGGTAGCTCAAGCTTTTTGAACAGTGACCAAATCCAAGCAATTTCTGAGGCTGCCGATGCAAGAGCTCTACATTCTGCCTATGTGCTTGATCTAGCAACTACATGCTACTTCTTTGATGACTAGGCTACCAAATTATCCCATAAATAGATGCAATAACCACTGTAGATCTTTTGTCATCCGGATAAAAGGCACAGTCTGCATCTAAGTATCCGTTAAATGTTAGGGTGTCGCTTTTTTTCATCCACAACCCTTGATTCATGGTTCCTTTTAGATATCTTAGCACTCTTTTTACTGCTTGCCAATGTGTTGATGTTGGTGACTGTAGAAATTGGCTCAGTTTATTTACAGCAAATGTGATATCTGGTCTAGTGTGTGTGTGTGAGATATTGCAGTCGTCCTACTATACTTCTATAGCTTGAAGGATCTTTCATTGCTTCTCCATCAATTTTAGACATAGTTTTACCAGTGATGATGAGAGTAGGACAAGGCTTTACATTTTGGAGCTCAAATTTCTTAAGTAGCTTAGCAATGTACCTTCTTTGTGTAAGATGAATACTTGAGTCATGCCATCATACTTCAATCCCTAAGAAATGGTGGAGTCGTCCCATATCTTTGAGTGCAAATTTCTGATTTAGTTAATCTATAAAACTTTGCAGCAACTCTTTGTCATTCCTTGTTATCACTATATCATCTACATAGATGAGAGCAAATATGATCTGAGTTTCATTCTTGAAATTAAAAAAAAATGATGCATCAGCTCTTGATTGCTTGAATCTCCATCTTATTAATGTAGTTTTTAGCTTGTCATACCAGGCTTTAGGTGCTTGCTTTAGTCCATAAAGTGCATTTTCTAGTTTCTACACATGAGTTGGTTTTGAGCTAAATGAATCCCTCATGTTTATTCATATACACTACCTCATCAAAGTTCTCCATTCAGGAAGACATTGTTAATGTCCACTTGCCTGATGTTCCATCCTTTAGTGACTGCAAGGGTAAAGATAATTCTTAGAGTGAACGGTTTAATGACTGAAGTGAAGATTTCGTAGAAATCGATTCCAGGAGTCTGATGAAATCCTTTTGCCACTATTCTTGCATTGAACCTCTGAACTGACCTATCTGAGTTGTGTTTCACCCTAAAAACCCATTTGTTTCCAACTACGTTGTAAGATGGTGATTGAGGTACAAGTTTCCAAGTTTTTTTACCAGTGCTTTGAACTCTTCTTCATGGCTATCTTCCAATCTTCATTCATTAGGGCTTCAGTGACATATTTGGGTTCTGTTTTTTCTAAATTATATTCAGTTGACTGGCCAGTATAGACTTTCGATTTGAACACTCCAGCATTTACTCTGGTAATCATGGGATGATGTGGGTGATCATTGATCTTTTGCTTGTGCCTATGTCTTAATTCATTAGGGACTGACTGCTTATTAATTATGAGATCAATATTGCTGTCTGGCTCAAATATTTCATAATCATGTGGCAACTTAACTTCCGTCTCCTCACATTGCTTGTTGATATCACTGGCTGGCACTTGGAGAATTTCATTCTCTTTTCCATTGTTGTTAGACTGACATTGGTTACTTAAGCTGGAAGACGGGCAATGCATAACTTCGGTAGCATCAAGAGGAGTTGTATTAGTATGATTTGGAGCATAAGTTGAGTAATTTGGCTGATGATTTGGAGTAGAAATTAATTTGTTTGGTTGATGAGGAAAATGAAAACATGATACTATTGTTCCCGGTATAACAAAATTTGACTCATTTTGTGTGGTGTATATAAAGACTCGAAAGGAAACTTAGACTCATTGAACACCACATGTCTTGAGATGTACACTTTTCATGTTGAGCTTAGACACTAGTAACTTTTGTGAGACTCACTGTAGCCAAGGAAGACACATTTGGTCGAGTGGAAGCTTAACTTGTGTGCTTGATAAGGTCTTAAGCAGGGATAACAAGCTCACCCAAAGGTTTTGAGTGCTTCATAGTTAACTTTTTTTTTTGTATAAGACTTGAAATGGGGATTGCATTTTGAGTATGGGAGTAGGCATTCTATTTATGAGGTATATTGCTGTTTGAAATGACTCTCACCAATATCTTAAATGCATTTTAGCTTGAACTAGAAGGGCCAGTCATGTTTCTATTACATGCCTATGCTTTTTTTCTACTCTTCCATTTTAAGCCGAGGTATAAGTACAAAGGTGTCTGAACTCAATTCCACATTGCGTTACATGTTTGCAAAACTCCTATATTCTCCTCCCTAATCATATTGTAGGGTTTTTATTCCTCTCATATTTGTTTTCAACCAATTTTTGGAATTGAACAAAGATGTTTAGCGCTTCAGGTTGTTATATCATAGGATATATCCAGGTGTATCTGCTAAAGTCATTAAGGAAGGCAATGTGGTAATTGAAACTTGATGTTGATTGAATAGGTGCTTGCCCCAAAACATCTGTATATATCATTTCTAAAGGGGCCCTAACATGTGAAGTAGATAAGGAGAATGTAAGAGGTGAGTTTTTCCAAAATTACAGGCATTACGGAAAGACATAACTTCATATTGACTTTCACCTTTTGATTACATAGTTTGAGTACTTGAGACACTACTTGACTGGATGGATGTCCAAGTCTCCTATGCCATACATTAATTTGGGAATTTGAGGACTCTTGACATGAGTTAATGGAGAAAACAGGATTGCTAGGTTTATTTGAGATGGTAGACTTCTCATGAAAGGACTTAGTTTTTAGATGAGAAAGCTCTAGCTAATACAACCCTTCTTTAGGCCTCTATTGCAGCATTACTTCCCTCGTTTGCTTGTCCTTAACAAAACAACAATTGTAATGAAATTCCATATAGACATGATTATCAGATGTTAGTTGAGAAACACTTATGAGATTTTTCTTTATTGTAGGCACGTGCAATAGTTTAGTCAATGTAAGTGCTTTTCCAGTTAAGGTGATCAGGTGATTACTGCTAATATGTGAGATATGCAGTCTATTTCCATTGCCAACCATAATTTTTCCCTCACCAGTGTACTTGTTGAATTTATATTTCCCATTTTAGCAGTAACATGGTTACTTGCACTTGTGTCTACAAACCAAGCAGGTTCACTCATAGTGCTGAGAGATGCCACAAAGGTTGTTGGTGATAAGCTGTGGCTATGTCCCTGATTTGGTGATCTTTCTGTTTAGCGTTCATCATATCTAAAGTTGAAAATATTTTCCTTGCATCCAATTTTGCCACATACTTGACAGATAGGTATGTTACTGCTATTGAATCCACCACCTCTGTATCTGCCTCTTCTCCTTCCTTTGTTGAATCTCCTACCATTGTTTAGCATGTAGGCTCAGAAGTAATGATTGTTTCCTCCTGGTTTTGGGTGAAATTGATTGATGTTTGATTGAGATTGATTTCTCCCATTTCATTCTTGATTGCATTGAGATGTTCAAGCCTACTTTCAAAAGTCACGAGGGTTGATTGGACTTCTCCCCAAGAAATGAAGTCCGTGCTGTTGATTTGAACAACACTGGGTGTGTACTCTTCGTCCAAACCATCCAGAACTTGAGTCACAAGGTCTGAATGAGGGATGATTTTTCCAGCAATCTCAAGAATGTTCCCTTCCTTGATTTTTTAAGTTCTCCAGTGAGAAATGTTATCCTGGATTTGTTTTGGATGCCTTAGTTCTCTTTCACTGCAGTCCATAGTTTGCTAGAGTTGCTGTAGCCCATGACTCTCATAGTTATTTTAGGGATCATTGATGAGTAGAGCCAACCCATTAGCAGTTGATCTATTGACATCCATTGGTGTATTCAGGTTTTTTTTTTCATCTTAACTGTCATTTCGGCATCTCCAGTAGTTTGGGTGCTAATGAATTCTGGAGCACATACATTTGTCCCTAGAATATATCCTTCCAGATTATGTCCTCGAATAATATGGAGGATCATGTTTTGCCATAGCAGAAAGTTGTTCTTATCAAGCTTGACAGACAATGTTTGAGTGAGGTAGACACCAGATGTGGATAAATGGTTGCTTCCCTACATTAGAGGCACCATTATGCTTGATTATGATGTTGGATGAGAGTTGGAATTTATGTTTAGTGTTGTATCATTGGCATTGGCTATTTTAGCTCTGATACCAAGTTAAGAAATATGATTTATATTTCTTTGTAATTTTCGACTTGGTTACAACAGCATTAGCAAGGGAATTTATACATATTACTATGAAGATAAGCTTGAAGAATAGGTTACATGAGTATTCTATAATCTACACAAGTGGAGCAATTTCCTTGAATTATGGATTGTGACTGCAAACCACCGATAAAAGAATTCCTATAAGCATAATTTAGTAATTTTGGTATAACAGATTTCTGATAAGCAGATAAACAACCAGAGATGATAAGTTGATTAACTGATGGTATGACTAGCTGAAGGTTGGCTCATCTTAACATTGGATAGACTCAAAATTGTAAACGGGGAACCAGACTTCTACCACTTGCCGGAGGTCCATTGTTGCCTACCCTCGTCGTCCTTTTTTCCATTGAAATCGAATCTACGCCACCCCTTGTTGTATTTGTGAGGCAATTTCATTTCTTCATTTTGGCTTTTTAGATTGAATGTGGTTGGTGTTGGAAGCACTGCATTTCTGGCTGTACAATGGTGGTGCAATCTAGGTGCAATTTGGGTGGTAGTACGATTTGGGTGGTGGTTTTGATTGTAATTGGTGCGATCTAGGTAATGGTTGTTGGTAGTGATGGTTTGTTCGGTGGTGATGATGGTTGTTGGTGTGGTGTTGATGGTGTTGGTGTGATTTGTGCCTATGTGGTACGATTTGGGTTGTAGCGATGGTGATGGTTATTGGTGCAGATGGTGATGGTGGTGCGGTGGCAATGAAGGTGAGATGGCAACATCATTTGATTGATGCCAATGGTAGACTAGTAGGATGGGAAGAAGATCATTTGTGACCAATTACTTTGACTAATTTTAACCAATAAAATGAGTAATTTGCAACAAACAAATACTATGTGATTTTTAAAATCTGAATTGTGCCTAGATTTGTAATCGTGACATTGTATCTTTATGATAGATAAGTAATTTGTCATCAAAAAATAAGTTGTGGTCATTAATTTGATAATTTGTAATCGATAAATAAGTCGTGACCTATAAAAATGAGTGATTTTTGATTAAATTTTCAATTGTGACCTAAATTTGTGTCTTAGTGATTATGACATTCTTTGTGTTTAGTACGTAATTATAATCATAAATTGTATGCTATTGTGAGTTTAACCTACTTAATTATCTATTAATTAATACCGCCTAATTTTTAAAAGAAATTCACAAGTTTCTTCAATTTGAAAGTGTATCTTGAAATTATGATAATTATTTATTTTTCTAATCCTATAAGCTATCGAGATTCCTTGATAATGTCAAAATCAAATTTAAAACCTAAATTTCAATTTATAAGAAATTAATAGAATCGCACTGTATGCCCAAAATAGGAATTGCAGTTTAAGTCCCAAATTCAAAGTTACATCAGAAGTCCTATGTTCAAAATTTGTACAAAAGACCTTTGCAACACCAAAATTTCAGCCCAGAGCACGTCCTCACCTGGTACTAAAACGCAACACGATCGGACCTTCCAGCTAGCGACAAAATCGATCTTTATCAGATTGCACAATTAGCACTGCCATGGGAAGCATCTGGGTTTTGTGATCTGTATAGATCATCACATATCTATACATATCAAGTATGACTCATGGTTTGTGTGATCTGATCGCATGACTCGATTTGCGTAACGATACATTCTCACCAACACCTGGTTACACTAATGGTGCTGCAACTGTAGCGATCCATTGTGTAATTTGAGCCACTATTCGTGGTAGCAACTAGCTTGTGCAATCTATACTAGTATGCGGATTGAGCAAGAGTGTGATCTTATTGAACGAATCAATTTGAGAAATCGTTGCCATTAAAATCAACAACTTTGATGTTGTAACTGCAATGATCAGTTGTGTAATTTGTGCCCCATTTTCCTGATCTTTGTAGCGCCTTGTGGGGTCAACCCTCTATCTTTGAAGAATTCGTATCGAAACGCAATATCAGAAGAGATAGAAAATTTCTAATTTTCATTTCATAACTAATAAAAAATTATTCTTCATGACAGTACACAATACAAATAATCAAGTTCAAAATTCTAAGAATTCTCTTTCCAAAACAATAAGGTGTTGTTCTCTTCGTGTTTCAGTTTTGTGTTTTGAGTGTCTATTTTCAAATTGTTAAAAATGTGTTCTTTTTGGTATTTTGAAAAATCATTTTAAAAAACTAAAAATGAAAATCGCGTTCTTTTTTCCCCAAATCATTTTGAGGCCGTACTCCAGTAACTCCACCCCATCTCTCTCTCTCTCTCTCTCTCTCCATCGCGTCTCTCTTTTCTGCCCCTCCTCCGTCGCGTCTCTCTCTTCTTCCCGTCCTCATCGTCGCATCTCTCTTTCTTCTTCCCCTTCCCTCTCTGTGAATGGTGGTTGAGTGCGATTTTGGCTGTGGTTGGGGTGCGATTTTGGCTGCGGCGGTGGTTGGGTGTGACTCACTTTCTCCCTTTTCTTTTTTATTTTGCTTCTGGTTCTCTCTGTGAACGGTGGTTGGGTGCGAATTTGGTTGTGGTTAGGTGTGGTTTTAGGTGCGAATTTGGCTGTAGTGGTGGTGCGATTTTTGGCTACTGCGGTGGTTGGGTGCTACTCATTTTCTCCATTTTCTTTCTTATTTTGCATCTGGTTCTCTTTGTGAACAGTGGTTGGGTGCAAATTTGGCTGTGGTTGGGTGCAATTTTGGGTGGGAATTTGGTTGTGATGGTGGTGCGATTTTTGGTTGCTGCGGGTGGTAGGGTGCTTGAGTCTTTCTGGTGGTGAGATAGAGAGATGTTTGGATGTGGTAGTGGTGGTAATTGGCGTTGAAGGAGAGAAACCGGTGACATGAGATAAGGTAGATACAGATTGTGGAATGAGAATGAACAACAACTCCATTTCCCGTGTTTCCATTTTGGCTTGATTTTGCTGGAAAACAGCCAAAACGGCTGAAATGCCATTTTGTGTTTTCAGTGTAAAAAGAATTTCATTTCCGAAAACGCATTTTCGAAAATAGCAAAGAGAACGCGTTTTTCCCGTTTTGAAAAATCGAAAACAGAAAATGGTCTGAAAACAGCAAAGAGAACGCACCCTAAGAAATTCTATAAAATAGCAAAGTAGGTCTAATACCAGTATACCACTATTCAGTATTTACCTAAGTCTGTATAACGAAATTAAAACAATTTCAATACTGCTTGATCATTTTTGTATTCAGATAGGATTTATGATAAGAATTATAGCTCGGATAATTCCTATTAGTTGGGATGATTCAGAATCTGATTTAACACAGTCTCACCACATAGGAGAGATGTCATCCTTGGTGTGAAGCAAGATCTACATCTAGCTTTATTTATGAAAATAAATCTAATAGTAATTAATATTAAGTCTACCAAACAATTAATACTTAAAAGATATATGCATTGGTATGCTCGCCAAACAAGCGGCCTTTTTTATTATTATTATTTTATTTTTAGTTACTTCAACACATAGTTATTAGACTCAACCTGAATATTGACCTCAATAAGGTATTGGGTCTCGAGTTACTGGTCGAAGTGGTATGTCATTGCATAAAAATCTACAAAAATAATATAAAGTTTAAATTTTTTTAGGCAAAATTCAAGTTTTTAAGTTATTTTTTTCTAATTATACCAAAGTTTTTTTAAAAAAAATATTTTTAGAAAACCTATAAATGATTCATTAGATATATACAAGTTATTGTACATAAATAATATTAAAACACTTTGTGTTCCAGTGGTCCATTATTTCCCTTGGACCTGAAAAATTTGAAAGGAGATTTCAAAATCGAGTCAATTGTGCTAGTTAAACCGCTAGTTAACTTGGTCAAAACTTAATTTTGACGGTACATTTCAATCAAATTAATCTGACTGCCAGTCAAGGGCTCGTGTCATCGATTTTTCGATTTGCGTGGCCGGACTGGGTCGGGTTTTGTAACCATGGTTCAACATATCTCTTCTCATTTGTATATGTATATTTATTTCTAATTGTATGTGTATTCTAGGATAAATATACATGGATTTTGATATGCCCATTTTTGCTATATTTATCTTATGTGTATTTGTCACTTGTAATAAAACACATTATATATATATATATTTTACTATATTCAAGTTGCATATCTAATTAAATATTAAACAAAAACTCATACGTTATCTATACAATAAAAGGGTTCAAAATTACATATATTTTATCGTGTGAATGAACCCTTAATTTGTGACTTCGTCATCTTTACCTTTCAAAGGTCAAACTCACTTCAAGAACCATAAAAACAATTAGACAGATTAGCAATAATTATGAATTTGCTAAAAAGGTGGTCTTAAAATTCTTAGCCATACAACACCTGCCCTCTTTTTGTGTCATGATCATTCTTTTAACAAAGGCATCTCTAAATAAATTAATCAAGATCATGTGATCATCACCATTCAATCATAAAAATTCTTCCACGTGTTAACCAATGGACATGTTCTTACGCATCGCTCTGACCAAAACCCACCTAATAATTGATCATAATCACATATTTAATACTTAAAAACCCTTTTCTGAAATGGGGAGTGGAGCTAAGCACGCCATCTTAATTACTTCCTTTTGTGAATTATAAAACAAATGAGCTGTCAACTAAGCTCTCACAAGTTTATTCATGAAAGTATTTGAAAAGTTAAAATCTATTTTGATGTTCTTCGCCTATCAATGTTCACGCATGGACTTCTAAGTCAGAATACCATCCTTCATCTTCGATGTTCTTGAAATTGCAGATACTTACACATATAATGATTGAAAGTTTTAAGTGTTTATAATTCATCCATCAATTTAGGGAAAAAAACTTTTCCTTTTAAAGCTATAGATACTTTTTTAAGTACGAAACCAATTTGGAGGTGACTTACTAAGCATATGGATTAGGTACAACATCGAGTTTTAGAGAATATTTACATTCTACCAAACTGAATTAAAAACGCTTTTTTTATCTTATTGAATTTTGGAGGCTTACGTTCTACTAAAATGAATTAAAAGTACATTTTTACGTTCTTCCATATTGAACTAAAAGCGCTCTCTTATCTTATGGAATTTTGAAGACTCATGTTCTATTAAACTGAATTGAAATACTTTCTTATCAAAATAAAATAAGAATTTAAAGTAAAGGATCAAAGCTGGGGTAGGGATAGTGAAAGTATTTAGTCATTGTAAGAATGAAATAATTAGGTGATGGACTATGGGCATGATTATTCTGGGATAGTATATATGTGTAAAAGCCATATCTAGGAAAGTGCAAACAAGTTATTTATACAAGGTTCCATATTCGCCGCCACAGCCATAATCGCACAAGAAGACAATCCCAATATAAATTATCCTGCAGCTTCTTGATCAATAACTGGTAAACTATCTGGCTATTATTCATCAGTTACCAATTTACTCTACAAAAAAAACCTAAAAAAAAAAACAAAAAACATAAATGGGCACCAATATGTCGAGCACTTTTACGATTTTCTTCTTCCATAGTCAGTCTCAAATTCGAGTAAATGATAAAGGTAACTACGTTGATAGTTAGAATATAACTTTATACATTTAACATGAATTTATTATACCCATAAGGTGTTTAGGTAGCTAAATAGATGCATGTCAGCAAGTCCATTGCCTATATATATATATATATTAGGANTATATATATATATATATTAGGATATGGATTTGGAGGTTTAAGAACCCACACAACTTTAGAAACCTAAAGAACTAAACTTGTCAAGAGAGATTAAAATTTCTCTACAATGTCATCCAAAATAGCAGCTGAGAATATGCCAAGTCCGGGGGTAGAGACACCACCAGTGGTGGTGCGAGAGTATGATGAAGGAAGAGATAAGGTGGCGGTGACGGAGTTAGAGCGCCAGTGCGAGGTGGGTCAGCGCGGGAAACCATCACTCGTCACCGACCTCATGGGTGACCCGATTAGCCGTCTTCGAAATTTTGCATCGTATGTTATGCTGGTAAAAACTTCAGTCTCACCCTAAAGTTGAAATGTGTGCTTGTTCACTTGATACATTTTCTTCGACCACTTTAAGTACATGCTGTTTGCTGTACTCTACTTAATAAAATTAAGCAGTCAATAATTCATGTCAATCATACTAATGCACATTACACAAACATATGGAATTAAAGATATAAATAAGTATTTATTTTTTTAAAATTAGTTTTTT
>CAIGRE010029745.1:0-11093 GCA_903798275.1 Fraxinus angustifolia subsp. syriaca
AACTTAAAACTAAACAACTGGTTTCATGTAATTATTCCTCACATTTACATGTCTGTATTGATTTGTGCCTTTGTGGGCTAGTGTGGGCTTTCGAAATAATTTGGAATGTAAGCCCATTGACATTTCAAATCCAGGCTACAGCTTCGCAGCAGCCATAGAATATAACAGCAATTCGGATCTGGGTTAGATAGGTCCTAATTGGACCGCTATAATAGTTCAGATACCAAAACATATTTTATAAGCTTTAGTCTCGGTTGCACACAAATGAAAATGGGAACAAAAGGCGACAAAACACGACATGAATACAACGTACAACAAATTTCATGTCACAATGCTCAACCGATAAAAATTGTCTGGTTTTCAATTTCTAAAATCAAAGCAATGAACTATTAATTGTGAATCAAATCAACAACCAAAGCAGTCTGACTTCGATCTAGTTCAAATAAAAAATCCATCCCTCAATTTACCATATTACGCTTAGCCTTTGTACCATTGGAAGATTGCATTGCAGGCTAGATTCCAGAAGTAAGGATAAAACTGAGGAATAGGGGGCGTCGATGTGCCCAACCGTTCTTGCTGGTCCGTTTTTGTTGGTCAAACCGTCCAGAGTTAGTCAAAGAAAGTCCTAGCTGGAGCCATAAAAAGATATAAAACCACAGTGACGTGGCGTCCATGTTTTAAATGATGGATCGAGACAAAACTTTCATTTTCTCCCAAGCTTAGTACATGTTTTAAGGTTTAGAATTTTTTTTTTATCTTATTTTTTAAAGCAAATCAATTGATTAGGGCACTAGCATTGTTTGTCAAATCTTCTTGAATAAAAAATAGTAAGCCCATATTGACAAAGCTCTTTAAGATTATAAGTTGATGGGAACCATGGTTAAAAGTGAATAAAATGAATTTGATCACCTTATAATTGAAAAAAAAAAAAGCCTTGTCAAATTTGTTGTGCGAAAGTTTCGAGAAATCGTAATTCCAAACTCAGAAAAACCATTAAACGAACACCACAACCACCTAAGCTCGACCCAAAACTTCACCTTCACTTTGGTTGCCACAAGTCCTCTCAACCACACAAAGAAGTTATGGTGGTGGTACTAGTAAGAATAGGAAGAAAAAAAAGCAACAATGGTGGAAATCTCTCCCAATTCCCCCCTCCCCCCTCACACTTTTGCACAATACACATGCACACCTATGATTTGTATTAGGTCAACAAATAGGCCAACTAAAATAAGTAATTGGGCATTCGAATGGGCCAACACAAACCACAATATAACTTGGGAAGAGTTTACAAATCAGGTCTCAAGTTTCCCAAATTCAAAACTCAAGCATTAAGTTTAAAAATGCAAAAATCAAGTATTTGTTAATTAAAGTTAATTAATTAAATATATTTTATATAATTCATGGTCACATGTGCATGCTCATGAGTCACAACCTTTTTTGATATCATATTATCAAATTAATTGTCACAGATTATTTCGAGATCATAAATAAATAAAAAATTATATATCACAATTAATTTCATTGGTCACATATCAAAAAAATTATAGTTCACATAATTTCAAATTTGTTGGTCACAGATTATTTTTTAATCACAAATTATCGAATTTTAAAATTACATTTTAATAGTTAGTCACATTGAACCAAATAGTTGGTCACATACACCAAAAAGTCCTACCATCGATCCCGATCCACCACCAATACTTGGTCATTAACCAACCAAATAGTTGGTCACAAACAATATCCAATTGTCGCTGCCACCACCTCTAGATCCAATACACTGCCAACAAAAATATTACAACCACCACTGCCATCGCCACCACCAGTCACCACCTCTACTGCTTCCACCATTTTTGCAACACCACAGTGCACCAGCAACACCACACACATACCGCCAGTCACCATCGCCAAAACAATATCACACCACCATCACAAAAAAGTTGGTCACATACACCAAACACCTCACCTCCAATCTGAATCCACCACTAATACTTAGTCACATATCAACCAAATAGTTGGTCACAAATACTATCCCATTCGCGCCATAACACCACCACACCCACATAATTTTCGCTTGCACCATACTAACACAACCACCATCAACAACAAAAAAATGTCCATTACCACAACATCGGCGCTAGAATCATCAACATAAAGTTGCACATTTATCGGTTGCATGAACAAGGCTTACAAATTTTGATGGGAATGGTTATTTATTGATTGCCGACCATGGTTAGGGTGGTCTTGAGGAGAGGAATCGACCAGTATGTTGGGCATGCCGTCAGAGTTATCGGTATCAGTCGACGCTGACTGCAGCGTTACGATGTTGACATTTAAAGCAACGTCGGTCAAAGCTGCTGAGAACTCTCAACATCCCTCGATGCCGCAACGTCGCCAGCTGACACAACTCCTTCATTGTCGGTCGTCGGCATTCGATGAGAGGGAGAGAAGAAGAGAGAGAAGGGAGAGTGAAAAATAATTAGGGTTTGTGTGGGTGGAGTTAATTTAATTTTAAGATATTAAAAAGTTTAAATCGATACCTGATTTTTTGAAATTGATTTTGTTGAGGGTCGGTGTCAGACCTGCCACCTCACCTACCATGTGTTAGAAGATGTGGTTTACATATCACCACGTGTCGGATGAGCGATTGTGCATGGGACGAGCCGGTGCATATGCCGAAGCAATGCAAGGGACTGAACCGAATAAACAACCAGCAGAGGAACTGTACTTCGTTTTTATGACTCCATTCCTAAGTCTAGTTGATTCTTACACTGACTTGACCGTCGGAATGCCCGTGGCCACTCCCAACCCACCTAGGAGAAGGCCAAGGGTGACAACGTTGTGCTAATTGTGTAGGGAAGGGCCAACTTGGAGACCTTTTTCTGTTGGCCACGCAGGAGTCCATTTTTCAGGGTCAATAGATTGGTGTCGTCTGTGGGAAATGCCTACTTTAACCACTAAGTTTTTCCCACCCAAAAGCCTGTTCTAGTATTCGATTGATATCTCTCCTTGAAAAAGGGACTCATCCTTGAAAAAGGATCAGTTGAACACAAACCGCTAGAAGGGAAAAATTAGTCACTTCAGACCATGAGCTCCAGTGGCAAAGATGTAAATCGAAGGAGAACAAGAGAGATCTTTGAAGCACCAAGGAAGCTTACAAGCCCCACTAAATCCCCAGTGCTCAGCTTATAGACGAACTGAGGTAGAATCTAGCAGGAGAAATCACTAGAGCCCCCAAGGCGAGATCCCCATTGAAAGAGAAGTAGGGATGGACACTTCCAATTATACCGCCACTCTAGCTTACCATGCTCCAGCAGGAGAGGATAACTTTCCTCCAGAACACGAGGAGCAACCCCAGAGATCTGGCAGTGTTTTTGATCGGATTGGACGTAATCTTAGAAATAGGAATCAGCCCGTCCACCAGACGACTCGGCATAGAGAACAGTGCAAAACCAGGAAGTTCAGGCTCATCCGCCTAGGAGGCGCAAGAGGCAAATCATAGTTGATTGGGAGAACAGAGGGGAAGCTATCACACCTCCACCTCGTAATATAGCGGACAGAGAAGATCCGGGTGAGCCATGTCGATCCTATGAACTAGATGATGATGATGATAATTTGCCCTTCTCCAAAGAGCTTCGCACCTTTTCGATGCTTAATAACTTTATCCTTCCCAAGATCCAAAAGTATGAAGGAAATGGTGACCCGGAGAAGCACCTCAATAAGTACAAAACTTAGATGAGCCTAAAAGGCGCCTCCCCGTCTTTGAAGTGCAGAGTTTTCCATTTGACTCTGGGCGGAGCTGCCGAAGTGTGGTACAACAGACTAGCACCTCTCAGCATAAGGAGCTGGCCAGACCTGAAAAAAGGCATTTCTAAACCAGTATCTTTCAAGAAAGGAGGGAGAAGCGCCGATACAACGCCTGCAAGACATGAGGCAAGCGGCGTGCGAGACTCTAAAGAGCTACCTCACCCGCTTCACTAATGAAATAACCTACTGTGAGCAAGTCACAGATAAGGAGGCTCTTTCTACCTTGAAAGGAGGCTTGAACATGAACACCTTGTTCTAGAGGGACGTGCGAAGCAAGAACCCTTTGACCTATGATGAATTAGTAGAAATGATGAAAATTGAGATTGTCAACGAAGAAATGATCGATCACAGAAACAGAGCTACTCGGGGACTCCCATTGCCTCAGAGGCAAATTGGCAGATGACATACATCCCAGATAGTGAGCCAACAATGGACTCAAGCCGGGCATACTGTAGCTCCCACTTCGGGTCAAGCACAGGCCTCCGCCACATTGAATGCAGTGCCAACCCTGGCTGACGAAAATAGTGTACCCAACGTTGGCAATCCGACAAGGAACACTAGACGACCCTCGGCCCCAGAAATAAAGGACGAGGTGGAACACCTAGAAATAGGCCCCAGGAAAACCTACAGCCTTATTGTATTTTTCATCGCTACCATGGCCACGACACCAGTGATTGTAGAGATGCGAATCAAACAAAAAACTTTCGCAACAGGAGGGATAACCTTCATCAGAATAACGTCCCGAGGTACACCTCTCCGAGAAGGGGAGAAATTAGGCAACATTCGCCCTGCAATTACGGAAATGATGATAGAGAGAGGCCATGGGACGGTCAACGCCCTAGGAGGGGCTCATTTGCCCCAAATGAATAGCCCATTTGTGAGATCGACACCATCATTGGGGGACCTCATGTAGGAAGTGAATCAAAAAATGCCCAAAGGAACTATACCAGAGAGGCGAAAGGCCCACCCATAGCTAACTACATAGTAAGCCAGTCTTCACGAGGAGAAACTGTGGAGCCTATAACATTCACCCAAGAAGATGCAGTAGGTGTGCACTTTCTGCACTGCGACGCCTTAGTCGTTCGAGTCATGGTAGCCCGTAATAGGTTGAAGCGCATGCTGGTGGATAATGGCAGTTTAGTTAACATTTTGTTCGGTTTAGCCTTTGATAAAATGGCAGTAGACCATGAATTGACGCCAATGACCTCTCCTCTTTATGGGTTCATCGGGGATAGTATCATCCCCAGAGGTAAGATTACTTTGGCTGTTGAAATGGGAACTCTGCCCCAGATAGCACATCATTTCATGGAGTTCCTAGTAGTGGATGCCGATCTGCCTATCATGGAGTTCTAGGGTGGCCTGCCCTGAAAGAACTATGGGCAGTCACTTTTATCCATCACATCTGCCTAAAATCCCCTACGGAACAAGGTATTGCCACTATTCGAGGCGATCAAATAGGATCCAGAGAGTGCTATCTCAACTCTCTAGGGAAGTAGAATCACGAGTTAACATGGTATTAGATGCAGAAATGTCGAAAGTCCCTGAAGGATCACCTCTAACGCTCGACGTTGTGATGACGGACGCCCGACCTGAAATATCTCTTAAAGAGCTGGATCCCAGGATAATTGAGTTTGAATCCCAAACTGCCCTAATGGAGGAAATAGAAACTTTCCATGTGGATCCATAAGACTTGTCCAAGGTTCTTCAGATCAGGAAAGAGTTGGAACATGGGGTTAAGGAAGAATTGAAGGAATTCTTGTGTAAGAATGCAGATAAGAATGCAGATGTCTTTGCATGGAAGTACGAGGACATGATAGGGATAGATCCTAAAATCAGCCGCCACCATTTATGGATCGATCCAAACTGTACCCCTCATAGACAAAAGAGAAGAACATTGAATGTCGAGAGGTATGAGGCCTTGAAAGAGGAGGTAGAGAGGCTCATTAACAATGGCTTTATCCGAGAAGCCCACTATCCGAAGTGGATTTCCAATTCGATTCTTGTAAAGAAACATAACGACAAGTGGAGGGTCTGTATTGACTTTTCAAACCTTAACCAGGCCTGCCCAAAGGACAGCTTTCCACTCTTGCGTATTGACCAGTTGGTAGATTTGACTACTGGACACGAATTGCTAAGCTTTATGGATGCCTACTCAGGATACAATCAAATTTCCATGTTCCCAGGCGACGAGGAGAACACCTCTTTCATCACAGAGATGGGACTTTATTGCTACAAGTTGATGTCCTTCAGCCTGAAAAATGCTGGGGCTACATACCAAAGGTTAGTCAACAAAATGTTTGCGGATCAACTTGGAAAATTTATGGAAGTCTATGTAGACGACATGCTAGTAAAAAGTCTCCAATCCGAAGACCACATCAAGCACCTGGGTGAAGCTTTCCAAACCTTAAGAGGATACCACACGAGGCTGAACCTCTTAAATGTGCATTCGACGTGGTTTTAGGCAAATTCTTAGGATACATCGTAAACCAGAGGGGAATTGAAGCCAACCCTGAGAAAATCAAAGCCCTGATCGAAAAGAAGTCACCACAGAAGCCCAAGGAAGTGCAATGGCTCACTGGCAGAGTGGTCGCACTCAATCGCTTCATCTCAAAGGCCACTGAAAAGTGCCTATCCTTCTTCAAGGTTCTCAAAGGAGGTAAAAAATTTCAATGGACCCCAGAGTGCGAAGAGGTGATTCAAGAGTTGAAAAGCTTCTTGGGACGAGCTCCTCTCCTCAGTAAACCAAAGGAAGGAGAACCCCTATTGCTATACTTAGATATGGCTGAGAGTTCAATCAGTTCAGTTCTTGTGCGTGAAGAAGAGGCACACCAATTACCAATCTATTATGTGAGCAGAGCCCTATTATCTGTTGAAGCGCGTTACCCAGACATGGAAAAATTGGCTCTCGCATTGGTCACCGCTTCGCGAAAGCTGAGATCATACTTCCAGGTCCACAACATTCATGTTTTGACGAATTTCCCATTGAGGCAAGTCCTACAGAAGCCAGATGCTTCAGGAAGACTACTAAAATGGGTCGTGGAACTCAGTGAGTTTGACATAGCCTATACGCCCTGGACAGCTATCAAGGGTCAGGCCCTGGCTGATTTCGTCGTTGAGTTTGCAAAGGCTCCAGAAGTCGAAGTGAACATGGAGCCAGCGGAACGTCCTACCTAAAATCTCTTTGTCGATTGCTCTTCAAGATAAGCAGGCTCCGGAGCAATCGTTGTACTGGAAAGCCCGAAAGGGCATAAACTGAACTATGCTGTTAGGCTGGGTTTCAAGGCCTCCAATAACGTGGCAGAATATGAGGCCCCGTTGGCGGGGCTCCGATTAGCAAAAGAGCTGCAAGTAAAAATGGTAATAATCATCAGTTATTCACAGTTGGTGGTGAACCAAGTGAACGAAAACTTCGTGGCCAGAGACAAGCATATGGCAGTCTACCTAAGGCTAGTGATGAAACCCCTCCCACTTTGAAAAATTTGAGCTGATTCGGGTGCCACGATAGGAGAACTCCCATGCGGATGCTTTATCATAACTGGCCAGCGGCAAGGATTTTGAACTACTCAAAATAGTACCAATTGAGCACCTGGTGGAACCCTCTATCAAGAAAGGTAAAGAGCTGATGTGAATAGAAGACACACCAGCTTGGATGTTACCTATCCTGAACCATTTGAAGAAAGGGACAGTGCCAGATAATGAGACGGAAGCGAGAAGGCTTCGGAGAAGGGCTGCTTACTTTATCATTCATGAAGATATCCTGTATAAGTGTGGCTTCTCCTCGCCCCTCCTCAGGTGTACAAGAAGAGCAGATGCAAACTACATCCTAAGGGAAGTGCACGAAGACACCTGCGAAAACCACTCAGACGGACCAGTGCTAGCACACAAGATACTTCGGCAATGATATATTAGCCAACCCTGAAAATGGATGCTATCGAATTTGTGTGAAAGTGTGACAAGTGCTAACGCTTCTCCAACGTACAGAGGCAACCCTCTCAGGAGCTTATTGTGGTGACTAGCCCCTGGCCATTTGCTAAATGGGGCATGGATTTTATAGGTCCCCTGCCCAAGAGGAGAGCAAACGTTCGCTTTACCATTGTCGCGATTGATTACTTCACCAAGTGGATGGAAGCAGAACTTCTGTCCAAAATCACTAAAGCAAACACCTCTAAATTCCTATGGAAGAACATCATATGCCTGTTCGACATACCCAACTCCCTGGTTTCAGGTAATGGCAAACAGGTCGACAATCGAAAGATCCAGAACTTATGTGAGGAGCTCGGAATCAGGAAGCATTTCTTTTTGCCTCATCATCCCCAGGCAAATGGCCAAGTCGAGGCAGTCAACAAGATCATAAAGCTCACCCTGAAAAGGAAGCTGGACGCCTCCAAATGAGCCTGGGTAGACGAACTTCCCCAGGTCCTCTGGGCTATCAGAACCACTTGTAAAACGGCCACTAGGAAAACTCCATTCTCCATGACTTACGAAGCCGAGACCATGAGCCCTGTGGAGGTCGGCATTCCTTCCCCTCGCCGCATTCACTTCAACGAAGTAACACATGATGAGCTAAGGCGATTGGAGTTGGATTTTCTCAAAGAAAAGAGAGACTACTCACAGGTCAAACTAGCTTCCTACCAGCGCAAGATGATGCGTTTCTATAATGCTAAAGGAAGAGAATTTTCCGCATCGACGACCTAGTGCTTCGCAAGATTTTTCCCTCAACTAAGGACCCCGGCACAGGAACTTTGGGGCCAAATTGGGAAGGTCCATACAAGATAGTTCAGGAAATTCGGCCGGCACTTACACTATGGAAACCATGGACGGTAAGGCAACACCCCACCGATGGAATATTGAACATTTAAGGATGTATTACCAGTAAGGAGTATGTAACCCGGTGGATATTTCAGTCCAATGAATGAATTATTTTCCGCATCACCTCGTCTATGCCTGAACAACTTTAAACAAATCCTTGTCGAGGTGCAAGCTCCCCCAAGGAGTGACACCCCAATGAGAATCTGTGTAGTCTGAGGTGGTGCGGGTGCCACCTTTGTCGAAACAGAATCGCATAACTTTAAACAAACCCTTGCCGAGGTGCAAGCTCCCCCAAGGAGTCACACCCTAAGGAGAATCTGTGTAGTCAGAGGCGGTAAGTTTGCCATTTTATTAAATGGTCGAACAATTATGAAATGAATTACTTGTCCCATTTTATTAAATGTTCGAACAATTACGAAGTGAATTAGCTGTCCCATTTTATTAAGTGGTTGCACAAACTACTGCCCAGTCGAGTCGATGTAGAAGGAAATAACTATACAAGAAGATAAAGCAAACATAAGTGGCGACACTTGTGCAAAAATTACTCCATTAAATCACAAAATGGGCTGAAGCCATTACAATAAAGGAAATGAAGAGTACAAGGCAACTAATATACATGAACTATGGCCTCTGCCTCTATCTCTTCCTCCCAGCCTCTTCTTCCTCCTCTTCCTCAGGCACTGGGTGACCTCCGGTAGGATCGCCGAACTCTTCCTCCAAGAAGTTGATGTCTAGCTCAGGATGCTTTTCTCGCAGACGCGATATCATTTCTTTAGCAGCCAGGACGCCCAGTAATTGGCGAAGTTGTCGTACTCCGGAGTGGTATGAAAATTCTCTTTACAGTTTCGCACCTCCGCCTTGCCAATTGCCTTCACTTCCGCCTTCAGGGAGTCAATCTCTTTAGCTTGGGTTTCAGTAAGCTTTTTCAGCTCGCCTCTCTCCCTATTCGCCTCCGTCAAGCCCACAGAAGTTATCCTTTGATGCTCGTTGGCATCGTCAACCCTCTTGGTCAGAGCTGCCACTTGGGAAGCGAACTCGTGAAGCTCATTCTTCAGCTGGTTGACGTGAACTTCAGCAGTGTCCAATTTAGAAGTGGCCATCACCCACCTCTCCTCCGCCTCTTCAGTTTCTTTCTTGGCCTTAGCCACTTCGGCTTCCCAGGACCCTAGGGCTCCAACTTGTTATTTCTCTTGTGAAGGCCTCGGACCAGGTCTTCCGCCAAGGCTCCCATACGTAATGCCCTCGCAACGCAGGCGTTATTGGCGGCCAACAGATCTTCGACCTCACACGAGGCGACATGATTTGCCCAGTCCTCAGTCTAGTATTTGCTGTGGACTCGGGTAGCGGAGGCGGTTTCGGGGGGCATCATCTCCAAAACTGCCTCGGGGAGATCCTTTTCTTTGCTCCCCAGAAAGTTAGCAATTTTCCCCTTAGCCGAGGCACTGGCAGACTTATTTAGCCTCTTCCTTGGCTGCTCACCGGTGAAGTAGGCTGTTATCGGCACAATGGCCTGGGAAGCGGGCTGAGCCTCCACGATGACCTCAGCATCAACTTGGATAGAGGAGGAGGCCCCGGATGGGCCAGCTCGTTTTTTCCTCCTAGGAACGAGGGAGGCCCCTTCCTTCGCTACGGTCTCCTCAGCAAGCTGCTGTCCTGCCCGATTGAGAGAAAGAAGACGCTCCGACTGTTTCTTATAAGCAGTCGATCTCGTTTTCAAGGTCTTGGCTTCAGTTACACTTCAGCGAATGGAAGCGAGGTCAGGCTTCGGTGGCTTCTTGTTTACAAAATCCTCTGCACATGAAAGAGCGTTAAGTTTTTTTAGTACGGAAATACAATTGAGAGAGCTGAGGCCAGTGAATTACCTTGGTTCGTCATTAACCCGTGCAGGACGAGGTGGTGGTTCTTGTCTATAAGCTCCTCTCTAGCAGAGGAGTCTGGTAAATCTGATCGATGATATCCCACTCCTCTTCGGATATCTCATTTCGGAAGAGAGCCTGCACGGAACAGAAATATTAAAACATGAGCAAAGCTAGTCAAGTAAATCAGTTCAGTTAAATGACTTACTGTAAGTGGAATAGGTAGTGGGAATTGTCGAGGCTCCTGTGATCGTTCTCTATGGTGTCCCACCTACCGGAGACCCAGAACCACGAACTCTTCTAGCCTTTAATCGACGTTGGAGCCCCGTGCAGAAATGGAGAGTGAGACCCCCAGGGGGATACGTAATACCAGCCACGGCTCTCCTCCCCCCGGCAATGGATTTTGGAAAGAATAAGGAATGGAACACACTAAAGGGCATATCCGACCCGATGCTAGCACGATGCCACAGCATCCAGGTCCCCACCATCTGGGACCAAGAGTTGGGATTAAATTGGGTTGGAGCCACCCCGTAGGACCTAAGTATTAACCTAAAGAAGGGGTGGAAAGGAAGCCTCAGTCCGGCCCGAAGCAAATGATCACTCACCGCCACACACCCAGGCCTA
>CAIGRE010029817.1:0-12091 GCA_903798275.1 Fraxinus angustifolia subsp. syriaca
CTTAGATTTTTTATTTTTTGTGAGGCTTACGTTTCAATCCGCCTCGAGGCGTACGCCCCGCTTCATAAAGAAAAATCGCCTCAGTACTTAGTTTCGCCTTTTTAAACTTTGGTCCCGAGATTGATTTTCGGAATGCCCTGTCAAATTAAAGCTGGCATGAATCCTACTTTTTTGTTTTTAATTTCATTCAACTAAATTTCAGCGAAACAAGGATGAAATATCATAAATGAAGTGAACTCAGTAGAGTGGTAAAACAAATCTTCTCCAACACACTGAGATGGATCAAACTCAGGCTATATATTAAAAAGTAAGAATACATGTGAAAAAAAGAATCAGGAGCAGCAGCAGCAGCAGCAACACTAGAAACAATCCTTAATAAAATTACACAGTGTATAGCTCGTTATTTTATCACAAATCGGATTGCAATTTTAAAAAGATATCACAACACGTGCATGTAGGAACTTTCGATTGCCAAAAAACAGGAGAACTGTCTCTTAACTGTAGCTTCTGTGATTAAAGCTCCCTTTGATTTCCTACGATGAATAGATAAAATTCTTCTGTGAAATGTTCTGCTAGAAGCTAATATACAGACAAGCAAGATATTACAAGCTCCAAGGTTCAAAATAATCAACAACAGGCCATTTGGTCCAGTGGTATGATTCTCGCTTTGGGTGCGAGAGGTCCCGAGTTCGATTCTCGGAATGCCCCCATCAAATTAAGGTGGTCATGAATTGCACTTTAAAAAAAAAAAAAGCCTTTCAACTAAATTTCACTGAAACAAGGATGATACACATAAGTCAACTAAAGTATTATGCCAGATTGGTAATATTGATCTTCTCCAACAAACTGAGATGGATCAAACTCGGGCAAGGTCAACACATGATGTCATACCATATATATATTAAAAAGTACGAATAAATGTCGAGAAAAGCATTAGCAGCAACATCACTAGAAACAATCCTTCACAAAATTACACCACGTTGAGCATTATTTCAAATTCTATTACCTTCCACAGCTCATTATTTTTTTCATGACTCAGATTGCAATTTAAAAAAGGTACTTCACAACACATATGCACGTAGGAACTTTTTATTATCCAAAACTAGAGAAATGTTTGTAGATTCTGAGATCAAAGCTCCCTTTGATTGCCTATAATGAATAGATCAAAGAGCTTCATGAGATGTTCTTCTAGAAGCATAATAGTCGAAGGCTGACTAGAATAGTTTTTTGTTTTCAATTTGAAACAGCACCAAAGCCTAAGCAGATTGTTAGGCCTCCACCTAGATCACGGGGTGGTGGTATTTTTGGCATACCCATACCTTATCTATTGATATACAGAAAAAACAAGAAATTACAAGCTCCAAGTATAAAATAATTGACTATAGCAGGGCATCTAGTGGTATATTTCTCGCTTTGGGTGCAAGTGGTTCCAAGTTCAATTCTCAGAATGTCCCATTCAAAATGCGTGCATGCGTGCGTGAGTGTGTGTGTGTATGTATGTATGTCAACTATTTTTCAGCAAAACAAGGATGAGATAACTGATAGGCCACTGGTCCAATTCACATATTCTAGGAGGGCAAAAAGGGAAAATCAAGCCAAAGGGGAAGAACTGGAAGCTCATGTCACTGATTCACGCAAGGAAAGAGGAGTCCATGCTGTTAGAGATTTAATTGAGTTAAATATGTTGAACTGTTTTTGCAATTTTTTGAGTTCATCAAGGAAGGAAGTCGGAGAGGAATTTTTTGAATAAGTGTGGCGCCAGCTCACTATAGATAAAGGGAGTTTTATTATTCATTCATCCCTTGAGTGTGTGAGAAAACTGGGAGTGATCTCAGGCTTTTCGAATGTCTGATACCGTATCCCTTTTCCATTTTATATTTGTAATTTCTTTAAAAGTATTATCACTATTATCAATTATAATATCATTTACAATTCCACAAGTCACCGAGTTTCTGTTTAAGTACCTACAATCACAATTTTATTCCTCAATTCTGTATTCCAGGTGGGAGCCTACCAGTGTCATAAATAAAGTCAACTCAGTCAATATGCCAAAGTGGTAGGAGAGGTCTCTCCAAGACACTGAGATGGATCAAACAAGGGAGAGGTTAACAGATTGCGGCCAAGGCCACATCATAAAATATTAACAAGTATGCATACTTGACAAGAAAAGCAGCAGCAGCATCCCTACAAACAAAGAGGTCTTCTTCAAGACACTGAAATGGATCAAACAACGACCAGGTTAACAGATTGCGGCTGAGGCGATAACATAAATATTAACAAGTATGAATATATGACAAGGAAAGCAGTAGCACCCATACAAAACAATGCTGCATAATATTACACCACATTGAGTATTATCCAAAAGTCCATTACCCAGCACAATGCATTATTTTTTCCACGACTCAAATCACAATTTTAAGAAGAAGCTTCACAAGTCACAACTTTATGCACGTTGGAATTTTTTATCATCCAAAACTAGAGAACTGTCTGTTCATTGTAGCTTCTGAGATCAAAGTTTCCTTTGATCTAGAAAAGTTTAGAAAAAGCAAGAAGCAAATAACAAGCTCCAAGGAACAAAATAATCAACTACAACAGTTGACTTAGTCAGTTGCGAGAGGTCCCGTTCGATATGCCCCATTTTACAAATTATTTGTCAGCCACAGAACACTTTTGATTTCCTTGTCAACCTGGACAGATCTGATTGTAAATAAAAGAACCAAGACTTAAAAAACAGAGTATCCATCACTGATATCACGGGTGCTAAAGCTAGATTTCACAATGTAACCATGTTAACTATTAAGACATAGTTGTTCAATTGCCTAAATGATGTAACATAATGAGGAAACAGTTACTTCACACTGAAAGGTCTAAATATTGTTGATTTAGTGACCTGCATCAATAATGTAACTGAATCGAAAAAAAGTTATTTGGCTCCTTAACTCGTTTTTAGAGCTCTATTTAATACTGTTTCTGGTCAGTTGTGCAGTCAACAGATATGAAAACGAGAACCTCTGCACAAAGGTATTTTCTGTACACAAATACAATTTCCTTCTGATAAGATTCTACAGTATATGGATTAAGAGTATAGAAAATGAAAGATCATTACTTCAAGGAGGGCTCCGGAAGCAGAATATTTAACCAGTATATTTTAGTATTATATAACCATCAAATAACAGAGATACTGACTACTCAGTGTGGAAATATTGTTTTTGCACCAAATAACTAAGCCTGGAATTGAAGCATGATTAGTCAATGGATACAAATCAAGAAAAAAATACCACCGATACCACTAACAACAACAATGGTAATAAAAGTCGTATAGATAGTATTATGTCTCCTATTGTAATCAAGTAAATTGTGCATAGACTGCATTACAATATTTCTCTGTTGACAATTAACAAAGTAAACACCACTTCAACAGCTCCTGCAATGATTAGATTAGTTTTTGAGGGCAACCTGTTTGGAAAATCGAGGTAAAATTATAAATATGTTTGAGTTTCTTTGAATTTTCTCACATCATCTTTGTTTTTTAGTTGTCATTTCTTGTCATCTTTTCGACTAGTTAAACCATTTAGGCTCTCTATCGAACCCTTTTAAAGGAGTGGCCCGAAGTTTGATGTTTTGTTGATTGAATGGTCAGGTTAGTAGTAGTGGCAAATTAGATGGATAGGGTGTAAATAGATTTTTGATGAAAAGTCGTCCATCCAATAACTAAATGGACCTTAATAAATGGGATTTATACGATTTAGACCAATACGACAACTCAATAAGATGCAATTTTATCAAATTGAATTCAATTTTTATCTACTACTGGACACAGCATAATCACCTTCACATCTCAGCAAATGCCTTGTTTAGTCTGTAAAATAAATTCAACTAATATACAATCAATAGATTCAGTGAATTTGAATATATAATGTCTCCCTTTGCAGATTCTATTGATTTCTTTGTATTAGTTCAAAACACATATATAGGCAAAACTAGTACAAAACCGGGCTGGGGGCAGGTGAGGGGGCATTTCTGGAATTAAACTATAAATCTCTACTAAGCTAGAGTCATACCACTAGACCGCATTCCACCAGTTATCGCTTCTTTCCTTTTCTTTATATAAACTGTTCTAGCCAGTCTTTTGACTGTTATGCTTCGAGAACCTTATTCTCAAAAGTCAAAACTAATTCCCAATGGAAATCAAAGAGACTTTTGATTACAGAGGCTCCTGTTAACAGCGAATGCTCTAGTTTCTGATGATAAAGAGTGATACCTGCATTTGAGTTGAGAAGTTCCCTCTTTAAAATCAAAACTTGAGCTGTTATATTTGTTTTGATTTTTGGAAAAATAATGAGCTATGCACGGTAATAGACTTTGGTGTAATGCTCGATGGGTTTTAATTTTCTGCAGGATCTACAACTTCGCTTTTCTAAAAAAATTATGGATGATTAACATTTTATGGGTGGGTTGCATGTTTTGCAGATTAACTCCTTTGGTTCTAATGTGCCCTCAGTATCGCTTGTTATTTTAAAAACTCTGCAAAATACTTCTTTGCAAATGTAATTATCGACATTTTTTTCTGTAAAATTGGCAAGTGCATGATGTAGGGGGTGTAATCAGTAAAATGCAAACCATCTGGCTAAAGTGCAATGACCACTAAAATTCCACAGATTGAATTTGGGCATTTGATTCTCAGAAGGCCCAGATTTATTTCTTAATAGTTCATTACTTTTACAGTCCAATGCTTATTATTAGTAATACATAAATCTCAGCAGGAAAAAAAAAATGAAAGAAAGAAAGAAACCCAGTTAAAATACATTGAGCATCTGGAGAACAATTCTAAACAGTACCCAGAAAGGGGGAAATTAACAGTACTTAAACTAGTTACTAGTAGAACTAGTCATCCATGTTCTAAATTAACCCGGAGCCTGCTCTACAATTTTATTCAAGGAACTCACAAACCCCTGCTCGTTGCTACTCAAATACTGAATTAATTGGGAAGTACATATACGTGACGCTAAATTACGGGCAGTCATTTCCTTAAGTTTTAATAACCATATAATCTACTACTATTATGTAGATAAAGAATATTATATACTTAAGCGTTAATCACCGCATAATATACGCAAATAAAGAATATGAAGGGTCAAAAACTGCACAGAATCAACCCCAATAACAGCAGCAAAAACATTGAAACTGCAAGATTGCTAAGAGAACTACTAGAAACACGAACACGTAAAAATCAGCAGTACTACTAGAATAAATCGAAATCGCGTGAAAATTACACAGTATAAACAATGAAATGTACTGATTTTGTAAGATTATACTGACGCTATTTTGATGCAAATCGCACCTTCTTGAAGAAACCTTCGCAAATTTGAGTTCTCTCTAGCTGTGTTATGGAGGTAAAAGAGCACAGGTATGAAAAACAAGGGGAATTTCGGGAATGTCTGGGAGAGAGAATGTTAGGTGGCCTCTGGCGAGGGAATAATGGGGAACTACTATTTTATTGAAATGCAAATGAAAATATTGAAAAGAGATCAATCTTGCCAAGTCAAATTTTCGTTAGCACAGCGAATAATTTAACGTATGATGGACGAAGTGCAAAACGGATGAACTTCAGTGAGCATTGTGAAGAACTTTAAAGTTTAGTGAGCAGTTCGTGATATTGTATAAGTTGTGTGATTATTGAAACAATTCACTCATGAATATCATGCTCTATTATGTAAGTTATCCTCATCTTTTCTATTTTGACATTTAAGCACTCAGATCGACCTCTCTTTGTATAAAATATTCTTACTATCTATTTTCTTTATTAAAATACTGTAAACGATTAATTTACCATATTCTTTAAATAAAATAAATAATCTAAAAGAAATTACCTCTAGAATTTCAATTTTTTAAAAAAAAATACAAACGAGTCTCACGTTAAATAAATTAAAACATCCTAACAAAATAAAAATATTATATATTCCCAATTAACACCCCCACACCCATCCTCTACCCTCGACCATCACCACCAAAATAATTAAAAAGAGAATTAAAACTAATTTAAAAAGTAATAAAATAATTTAAAAAAATAATATATATATATATTCTTACTTTTTTTAATACTTTTACTTCTCATTTTAATTATTTCGGTTGTGGGGATAGTGGTGGAATGTAGGGGATGAGCGTATGGGTATTAATTGGGAAGACGAATGTTTTAAATTGTTTAATGTGAGATTCGTTTATATTTTTAGACAATTTTGGAGTTCTAAATGCAAATTTTTATATATTTTTTTCTTCTTTTTTTTTATTTAAAAAGGATAGCAGATTAGTCATTTTATAATGCGTTAATGGATAAATTAGGCGGTAAGGACTCTTTGCACAAAGAAATGTAAATCTAAGTGCCCAAATGTCAAAATTGGACTGATATGGATTATTTGCGCAATAATAAGGACGTTTTGCGACAATTACTTATATTTTTTTTTATGAAAGAGTTAACAGTACTTGATGGAAATGACCAACTATGCAATAAAAGTTTTGAAATGATGGGGTGAATTTCAAGTTTGAAACGATGTGAATATTTCCACGACAAATGCAAAAGATATAGATATTTTTTGCTAATTACCCTACGCAATTGTAAATTGAAACACTGCATTCACTGATAATCGCTGAGTTCTGACCCATTTATTCCCTGTTCAAATTTATCAAATTATAATTTAATTCATTTATAAACATTTCTCAAATATGTCTATGGCCACAAAATAATGAACGTATATATTTATTATTGATGATGAAATTTTGTTACAAGTGATAATGCCTTAAGAAGTTGTAAAAAAATTGATGTCAAAATTAATAATTAATTTTAATAATACTTTATGAGGTTCACAACTTTTCAACAATACTTTACATCATCTTCTGTTAATATCCATTGTAAAGAAAGAGGGAGCGGTGAGCACGAACTATCAGAGTTAATATCACCACCCTTAAGGCTTAGCTCCACCCCTACAACACTACAATTTTTCATGCTCCACCATCCCCATTCCTCTGTTGTCGAGCCTCGTACCCTCTCCTTTCTTTGCTCTATCCATAACCAAGAACCATCTATTTTCGTGTTCCACAAACCATCGCTATCCCCTTTAGGCTATAAATCAAGTTTTCACGTGTAGTATATTATAACTAAATGATGGACCAAAGTAGGTGTGGTACCATTCAAGTCCCTTCAGACTAGCCGATCAAATCAGATTTTGTTACTCATGTGCTGGATCTTGTTCAAATAACATTACTCAAGTCCAATGAAAACTTCAAATAACATTACTCAAGTCCAATGGATGGTAAGATTTATAGTGTGTGTCGAGCTTAACGATTGAGATTTATAACGATTTATGGTGTGGATAGCAAGATTTATAATGTTTCGAGACTTAAAATTTTCTAAAATAGAAGACTTCTAAAAGTTGTCTAGGACACAGATTTAACGAAATCCATTTTTCAACCAAAAGAAACGAATACAACTGGAAAATCTAAATATTTCCATGTTTGATACATATTGAAATTTTCATTTTCATTTTTCTATTCATTTTCAACCACACATTCTTCAACAAAATAATATTTTCCATCACATCAATAATTTTTTCCTTCTTTTTCAATCACACATTCTCCATTTCAGCTCGACTCGTTTGTGCCACGAGCATGATTGACAAGCCGCTCGTCGTACTTGTAAGAGACTTAGCCCATGTTTGAGTTACATTTAAATTTTCATTTTTTACTCATTTTCAATCATACATTTTTCAATAAAATAATATTTTTCATCACATTAATAACTTTTTTTTTTTCAATCACACATTTTCCATCACTCACTATCTCAAAATACATTATTCCAAAATAATGTTCTCGAACACAACTTGTAAATCAGATAATAAAAGGACCAAGACCCTACGAGAGGACACTTTGGTAACTTTAACAATCGATAAATTACATCTCTTCCTCCTCTATTTGCTTTACGCACTCCTGACTTGTGTCTATAGACAGCTGAGTGAGTATTTTACCCTTCCTGCTCTACATTAACCCTAATGTCGCGTCGAGAAGATCGTAATTTTGACTCGAAACGCTATCGTTCTCGGTTCGACCGGGAACCCAGGTAAACAAAACTCCACCATTTTCTTGTATTTTTCATGTTTTGCGTTTTCTTTCATTCTTGTCAAGGTTTCTGCTTTTGGAATGAAATTAGTGTTTTTCTAGACGAGATTCAAGATTTTTCTCTTGTTGGTCTCATGACAGAAACTCGATTAAATGCGTGAACTTCAAAGTTTCAGTTATTTGTAGACATGGGGGTTCTGATTTTTTCTCTTCTGAAATATATGAATAAAGCTGAGTTTTTCAGAAATTTTGAATTCTTTGTTTAGGAAAAAATTGACGGAAGTATGGGATCAAGTCAGTGTAAAAATCTGTTGGCCTGTTGTTCCACTTGATTTGTAATTTTGTACATTGATAATTAGAAACTTGAGCTGATAAGCGCAAGAATCAGCTATAAAATCAGTGGATTATTGTGTTTTATTTATTCCCAAATTTTCATTGTTGGAGAATTCTAGCTTTATATTGGCCGCCAGCATGTTTGAGTGATTCCAGCAGCCCATTTCTTAACTCTGAATGTTGTTTTTAAGTTGATTCTCCACGCTGATATGCTCAATAATATTGGCCTAAGTTGATTCATTAACCTTGGGTTATGGGTCCGTTGATGGCACCTGTCTGTACTACTAACCCTGTGACACGTGTTTTAGCAATTGCCTGAATAGAAAACATTAGGTTTGATACCTTAGATTTATTATAATTTCTAATGTTTACCCTGATTTTCATTTCTTTTGTTCTTTCCTTGCCAAAAAGAAAAAAGAAAAAGGGCCTTTTGTTGCAATAGGCACATAGGACTGTCATGTGAGGAAAAGAAACAAAAATGCTATGCATGAACTATTACTGACTGTTGCATAGTTTTGAACCTCTATTTTCTCTTGCACCTTGTTTTATGCTCTTGATACATTCTCTGGTATGCAAATGAATTATTCGTTACATAGAATGTAGTTCAAGTCTTTGGCCCTGAGTAGTGATTGAATAAATGTCCAAGAATATGATCCATTCCCTCTTTCAATCCTGCTAGTCCTAAGAGATCTAGGAGGGATGGTAAGCCAGCAACTGAAAGACCACCTACTGACACTGGTTTGAATAAAGATCATTTGGACCGGGATCAGAAGCACCGACGTCGGCTGCAGGATGCATTTCCCCTCGAGGCTCCATCAGCACAGGGATCTAAGGTTGAAACTCAGGCTGTTAGCAAAGAATCTGAAAACAAGACTAATGGACACAATGATGGAGCCAAACACTCTTCTGACCCAACTAAAATACCTCGGTCACAATCATTCTTTCAGGTATTATAAGTAGGAATAGATACTCGTGTAGCTCTATAGGAAGTTTTCTTGTATTTCCATCTCATCTACTTGTGCACATATGAGATGGTATTATGTTTATCAATTTTTTGGATACCAGCTTCTTTACACTTTTCTCCTCCCGCCATCATTGATCATCCACTATTTTCTTGAAAGCTGGATGATTATTTGGACCTTATTTTGAAAATAACCAGCAGTTTCATTTCTGAGGTCTTTTTTCTTTTGGATAGTAATCAATATTTTTAGTTGGAGCCCATGTGAAGCCTCCATATTTCTGTGATAAATAAGCAATGGTTATTGCAATCTTTATGGTCGAACTGGCACAGCATCCAATGGAATAACTAATCCAATCTTTTATCAGAAGTTAGTTATCAACCGAAAGTGGATGAGTAGTATTAGATTATGGTCATTTATAAAACGCTATCAAATCTTACAAATCTTAAAGTCTCAAAAGTAGTTGAACCATCTAATTTACGCTCAATGTAACTTCTCTGGCCTTTGTCTGAAACATATAAAAAACAAGAAATTAAAAATTTTCAGGTAATATAAGATGGGTCATTCCATGCATCTTTCAGTATTCAACTGGTGGAAGAAAAAAAGTGAAAAAGAAAACTTGCTGGAGTACATAATTTGGTTGTTTACTCGTTCTGCTAACCTTTACCCAGGGCGGATATAATTTGGATTTTTGTTTGGCCTGACAACTTCAACTACCTCAGTTTCTATATTTCAATTTCTGATGTCGTACCACTTGGTTATCTATTCATTGTTACCAGGTTTTAGAATAAATCTTGGATATAGATGGTTTTTAAAGAAAAACCTCAGTTTACATAACAGAATTAGGCTTGCCTATGCATGTCTTATACAGCACGATGATCGACGTAGTGCAGGGCAAGTTGTGAGAAGCTTCAGTCGCAGGACAGATACGGGTAAGATTTTAATGCTTATATAATATTTGTAATCTTTTGCTGTTTACTATTATTTGATGGACTTCAACTATGCTTTGTGGTTAGAATACAAACATTACGAGGTCGGTGATTTCAACGTTATACTACATGTATAAGATTGTATATCCAGTGCGCTTGATTATGTTATACCCGTTTATTTGTCAATTGAGAAGAACTTATAAGAAACTACTCCTAGGGTTACATTTCTATCTAGCAGGGATTATTGAGGACGTTAAACTGTTGTCAACAGCCTGTGAAATTGTTTCGGGTAAGAAAAGGCTTAACAAGAAAGTGGACAATTGTTTTTTCTTGTCCTGTTGGCCACTGTAATTCTTATGGAAAACCAGCAACTTAAACCATTCGTAAGCTGCTTTTTCTTTCTCGCTAGAACCAACTCTCATGAGCACCCCCCTTATAACAAGTTTCTCTGTCTTCTCTTCATGCCTTATAATAATATGCTGGTTTTGTTCAATTTGTGGAGGGCATCTAACTTTGGGTTGTAGTTTCTTTTGTCCCTAAAAGTGGACAAGAACGTGTGATCCATTTTTGCATGCTTGCAAATAGTCAAATGTGATTTAATATTTGATAGTAATGCTGACCTGAGAGTTGGGCATTAGCGTATTGCCGTATTGGGAAAAAATGGTACCATTAGTTGTTAACCTATTTGACTTAGTAGTTGGTTGGTTTTTCAACGTTTCATTATAATAGCGCAATCAAGTCCCCAGTGACCGAAACTATCCAAATCTTAGTTAAATCATCATGTGGCCCTTTAGGAAAAATGCTTCACTTCAAATTCCACTTCAAATTCTGGAAAACATTCCTAGCTGGGAAAAAAATCTAGTTTATAAAGCTAGACGTGAAGAACTCTACAATTTAATAAAGATTTGGACAGTGCTGTGAGAACTTATTGTGCATATAATCAAAGGTTTATGAAAGTTTTATGTCAATATTGTCAAATTGCCTTCTATTGCTTACACCGGCTGGTGGCTTGTAGTTAATGATCAAAGTATCAAAATATATCTTGTTGCATGTATCTCACGCCAAGAAATAATTTAATCTTTTTCTTGTGAAGAACGTGGATGGAGGAGAGATCACAAGGAGCAGCATAGCGAGAGGATCGAAAAGAAAGCAGTAGTCAATGATACAGAGCAAAAGGTCGAGAAAGCTAAAGATAATGGGGAAGACAATCGTGAATGGCGCCATGATGGGTACTTTGAAATGGAGGCTGATAAAAAACCACCTGTACGTAAAAAGCCTTCCTTTAGAGAGCAAAAGATTCCTGCAGATCCCGAGAAAACTGACAAAGGAATCATAAATGCTCGAGATCTCCCAGCAGACAATGAAAGACGAGTTGAACGAGAGAACGTCTCCCGTAACTATGACAGACCTGAGAGATCATTCATGGGGGAGAGGGAGGCAAAAAGGGGTGTGGCATGGAGGGGTAACTCATCGAGAGAGAGATACGGTGCCAGCAGTGGTCTCAGGGGTAGAGATAGATTCAGTACAGGGCAAACCTATCATCCGACTGCTGGCCGTGTTGAGAAATGGAAGCACGATCTTTATGAGGAGTCGAATAGGAGTCCAACTCCGAAGAATGAAGAAGAACAGATTTCCAAAATCGAAGCTCTCTTGGCTTCATAACCGTTCGGTGCTCTAATTTAGGATTGCATTACAACTTCAAACTTGAAGCAACATTCCCTTAAACCCCGCAAACCCAGAATCCTCTTTTTATCAGTTTAC
>CAIGRE010029901.1:0-12404 GCA_903798275.1 Fraxinus angustifolia subsp. syriaca
AAAAAAAAAAAAAAAACTATTTGTTTGTTGTGAAGACCCATATTGCTTAAATACAATTTCATCGGGATATTTTCTTTAGTTGACTAGGATCGTAACCGTGGGCACATCCTCGCATCTCAGCCAAATACTTTTTCCCCGAGCCCGTGTTGGTATCAATGTTCGTAACATCTCAGTAAAAAATTACAGAAACTTGAAAGTTTGAGGAAGAAAAGAGTAATGGTTTAATTAAAAGAGGACTGACGAAATTGATTGTAGATGGCTGTATGAAAATCTTTGTGAATAACAAGACCTCGAGTTAGTAGAAAAACTTTATCCTTTTCCTTGACAGACCTTTTTAACAGCAACAGATGAGTAGCACAAACGTTTAAATTGTCTAATAAAACAAAAGAAATTCATAATCAAGATCTCCCAAGAACAAACGCCGCAATAAAAGTTCGGCTTTCAATCGACCCAAACGGACAAGGTTGGATAAGAATAGCAAAAGCAGCAAGATGGACTACATTTTATAGTTCTCGCAGAAAACAAAGCTACAACAACATCCAACTTTAGACATAAGCATAACAATGTCTTGGAAAATTAACCTGAACGGATCCGACAAAAAGCATTTCTTTAAGAACAATAATCAGTTCACAACTATAACTCCTCCTTTTCGTCAGGAAGCAATTGATCTTCAAGAGATCTCCACATCTTATATGCATTCTCCATTGCGTCAAGCATCCTCCATGATGTTGGGAGACCACATCATAATCCCATGAAACATTTTTTCGACTTACAGCCTCTTGCTTGTCGCTTGTCCTGCTCAAGCTAATGTATCAAGCCAAGACTTCAAACAAGTGACGAGTTCTTGTCACCATCGCAAAAAATTGAATGTCTAAGATCAATTGAGACAAGGCTTGAACATTGATGGAATACACGCACGAGAAAACATAATAACTCCAGCTCAATGAAAATGCAGTAAACTAAAAAGCAACTAAAATTTACATTTCCAAGGAATTCAAGACATTATGTAACCAACATATTTAAGTCAAAAGCTATCCAAGTCTCAAGTCCTTGTCTAGATTTAGCAATTACCCAAGTCACATATCATCATGGTGCTAAGAATTCGACATTACTTTAATGCAATAAACTACAACATGAAGATTCAGTACTACAATCTGAGAATGAACTAGATTTTCGGTGCACGCTACATGAATGTTTATGCAGAAGCCTTGAAGATCCCAGTTGCCCATAAATCAAACTTCCTGCAACAGATCCTAATACTAAGAGTTTCACCTCTACAATCCTCACTTTAACTTGCAATTGTCAGACCTAAATTTTACTCCTCTCTTGTCACTGAAGGACTCAACTTTCAGTCTGAGGCTGTTGTGGCTGAGGTGGCATGCCTTGAACATTTGTGGTTGCATTTACGTTCAATGATGCCAGTGTTTCTAGCTCTTCTAATGCACTTATTGCAGTTGCATTGTTTAAAAATGGTTTTATCACACTCACTATTGGCTTGATTCTTGATTGCTGGAAGTCAATTGAAGAACATGGATTTATTAGTGCATCAACACCAATTCCATAACAGGCGAAATCTGGAAAGAAAACAAACCACAACAATGCTTATGCTGCTTACCAAATGTCCAAGTTTGTCTTTAAGATCATTATAGGCCACTAGCTGTTGGGAGTTGGGAGCTTGAGTCACTGTATGCAATGCATCCTAGCAACCAAAGACAAGCCATAGAAAAATATGAACTAGCTCAATAAAAATATCATTGCACCTAAACTATTATAATTGCAACGAGAATGCATGATTCAGATAAGCAAATTGGGGATCTGCGCAGGGGCGGAAGAATAGTTCACTTTGGTAATTAGCTCCACATTTCTCCACTGTATGTGCCCTTAGCTAACTAGAAGACACCAGCAAGTCAAAACTAACTAGAAAGCACTTGTTACAACTCACTATAAACTCAAGTGTGTATCTTCTAAAATAAGTACTATGACCGTAATATATGCAAGAGTGTGCACACTCGATTAGTATTATCTTTCAAGCTTAACCAATGATAATTATTTTCTATTTAATGATAGAAGCAAATTCTGTTTCAAACTAGTATAAATAAAGATAAACAAACTAACTACTACGATATGACGATAATAACGATGACAATGACAGCAAATGAGAAGAATTACTCATTTAAATAAATGACCTTGTTTCAAACTTTAGAATAAACACAAAAATACTGTCATTTGAATTCAACAGAAGATTTATTGATTTTGTTGTATTTTAATTGATTTTTTCTTTCTGTATGTTTTTTAGTATTTAAGTTTGGAATTTTGAATTTTCATTATTTTGTACACATCCATTTATTGCTAGGAATAAGTATACAAAAGACTACTATTTCTGAATAATGTAGATAATTGATTTATGATATTGAGAGATAATTAAATTATTCTCCTTTTCTCTTCCAAATTCTTAATTATTCTCTTGTTTCGCTCTCTTCTTGTTCTCGATTCTGCATCAACTGATACCAGAATTGCCTTGTCCTTCTGACAGTTTCCTACTCAAAACATATAATTCTCAACACTGTTTGTTTTTTACTCTCATGCCTTGCACTCTTATTTATAACCAAGTCCATCATATAGCAATCTTTATCTCAGGCACTTGGTTGAACAGTCTTCCAATGCGAGTCAAAAATTTAAAAAGTTAATGAAATGTATATAGCGACAAGTCAAAAATATAATCATCAAGAAACAAGAGTAACACAGTTATCAAGAATAATATCAAATGTATAAATACGTTGAGAACATGTATAGGATGACAAGAATTATATCCTAGCATTTATGTAGTATATGCTGCCTTCAGCTAACACTAACGATCATGATTAAAGCATCATGTCTCAATGATTGCCATAAACCAAGATACTGGACCAATATATATTAATTATCCAAATATTTATGCAAGTATGCATATAAGTTTGATTATTATTTCACATGTCCTAAGCAAATTATGTCCAGTGTTTTCAAATTTTTTTGCATTGCTGTTTTATGCATGTCATCTCCAGAATTTGATTCCTATACATAAATGAAGAGATCACTAAGAAGGTGGCTGTATTACTTTGGCTAAAACTGCAAACTTGGGGGCCTTGATAAGTGCATTTTGTGCACTTATTCAAGCCATATTATTACGCCTTTATGTCATCAAAGTATTGAATTTTACTTAAGTTAATTTTCTTTTGTTTCAGTGTTGGACCTGCTTCAAAGCAATTGGAAAAGAAAGGACCAAAATAGGCATGATTTTAAAGTAGAGGAACAAATTCTATACTTCAGAAATTGAAGGGCTTGAGTGAAGTGAAGAAAGACATTAGCTTGTTGGGCCTAAACCAATTTGGTGGCAGAGAGGAAAAGATATATGCACTCACAAGGGCAGCCAAGAAAGAGGAGGACAAAAAAAAAACGCAGAAGTTGGCGGCTGGAGGAAGAAAAAAGGCAGAATAATATATAAATACATAGTTGCGGCCAGAAATTGAGAAGGCAGAACACGTCAGAGAAGAGGAAGGCAGCAGCTAAAAAAATAATTCCAAATTTTTGTCCAATATTTCATCAACAATTGTGCAAGAAATTCGAGAATTAATCACGTTTGTCAATTTCCCGGTGATATTGTTTAAACTTTATTTGTTTAATTCCAACATTACGAGTAACTAAATATTTTTAGTGCTAGGATTACGATAAACTTATATCATAACCTTTAATACTTGAATCTTATTTATTTTTGACATTCAAAGCACGTTTTCAATTATTGAAGGATTGACATGAATTTATTTCTCTACAATTATATGCGCATTAGTTGTATGAGTTTTGTGGCTTATTTTACCTTCGAAAGATTGAAAATAAGTTAGACATATGCCAATTGTCGTAGAGTCCGATAGGGAATATAAATATACCGCTATACTTTATGTGATCTTTAAGTATTCATAAATCATTAATACATTCTTGTATATTCGCATACGTCATAGAAATATAATCGGGTCACATGAGAAAATAGGTTTAATTCTACTCGAGATTATTAAATAAACTCGGAATATTAATCTTCATAATTGAACTTTCAAATTCAAAAGTTCAAGGTTAAAAGGGACTGATACAAGGAGATTCGAAATTCTAATACACTTTTTAGCATCATATTTTTATAAAACTTGCATTTATTTAATTAAATTAAGTCTTACATTCATAAGTAGATTATTTAATTTATAGGGAAAATGACAATTTCAATTGTTTTGGTTAAAACTAAGTTAATTCGAATTTGAACTAGTACAATCTCTGAAGATACTATACCTAGACTCAAAATTCATTTTACTACTTGTCAATGAACCGTGCACTTATAATATTTCAAACGAACATATTTTCGTGACGCCTAGCCAGAAATATGATTCACTGAGGTGTCCACAACTCCTGGATGGAGGACGCCATGATCACGTCGCTTAGAAACTATAATTTTTACTTTCAACAATAATTTAAAGTAAGATGGTAATTGCATATTTGGGCCACAATCAATATAGTAGCATAGGGAAAATGGTTTACACAAAAACAATTATCGAGAGAAAAAAATTATTTTTTATAATTAGCGAAGCCATAGCACTCTCCGCTCCACATCTGCTATAATAACTAAGAAAATATAATAATTTTAATGCTACTGCTACTTATCAAGTATACATTCATAGAAGAATGATTCTTTATGCATAATTCTTTGATGAAGAAAAGCAGAACCTGAAAGTTTTGAGTCCGAAATAAGCCCCTTTGGCCCCCCCATTATTTGATGTTATAATTTTTGAAATTGTGTTTTTTTGGAGAATGTGTGGTTGAAAAAGAAGGAAAGATTTTGGTTTATGCGTAATATTATTTTATTGGAGAATTTGTGGTTAAAAAGAAAAGAGAAAAATGTATTATAAATTCAATGGGGGCCAAACAAGGGCTAAAATTAATGAAGGCAGATTGTCCAGTTCCGAAGGAGGACCGACAAAATAAAACTGGCGTTGATATGGTGGAGGATACAAAGAAAAACCAATACTGGCCCCTCTTTTATAGCTTTCAATTAAGAGTTGTTTGGTCTTCAGGTGCTGCAGGAGTTGAAACTTTTGAGATTCTTGAAGACTTGTCCATGTCACCTTTACAAACTCTAGATACATGCTTGTGCTAACAATTTGTCGCTGCAAATCACTGCCCTAAACTGAATGGATGTTACTTTGGTTGCTGGTTTCAGTCCATGAAACCATTCGTCAGCAGGAGAGGAAAGATAAGATATTTGAGAGGTACATCAAATCCCAAAAGGGAGATAATCCATCCTTCCATCTTATCCAAGATAGGATTTTGAGAATTCCATGGTCATGGTGTGCCTGGTGACTTCAATGGAGCGATAAATAGGTCAAACTAATATTTTCTAGCCACTGTACACATAGAATTTTGCACAGACACATGGTCAAGACCAATATCCAAGAAGCCAAACAAAGATAGTGACCAAAAACTACAGCATTTTTTAAAGATCTTCGGTAAGAATAGGATCCTTTTTATGATTCCAAACGGGGATGTGCAGCTGACAGTGTTTCTTTTGAAAATATAGAGGAGAAAGAAGGGGCACTTGATTTTCTGGCTAGGTTGAACTAAGTGTCCGTTTGATTGGCAAAAGGTAGAAAGACTTTCTAATTCCATGTAAGTTGGAAAATAAAAACCCAAGTACCTCATCGGAATGCATTTTCCATGAAATTGACAAAAAAACAAGTTTAAAGAGGTCGTACCTTGGAATTCGAAATCCATTTTCACTTTCGTATCAAACAACCAAAGTAGAAATCGAATTCCTCGGATGTGACATTTTTCATGGAATTTAAACCAATCAAACAGACCCTAAGAGTTAGATGATACGAGAGGAGGAATTGTAAGCAAAGCGCCTTTGACTTCAATTTGTGAAGACTATTCTATGGAGAGGAGTCGAAAAACTGCAACGGCACATCAGCTACTCATTAGTCCACAGAAGACTCTGCTCTCAACACAGTTCTAATAGAGAATGTAGCCGTCATTGCACAAAAATTAGAAAAAGCATGAAAAAAAAAAATGCAAAATGTGGTATGATTTCTGTAACAAACCACGACACACGAGAGAGAGTAGCTACAGGGAAAACTCAGAACTAGAAGAAAAACGAACCAAATGAAAGAATGGGCATGGTATGAAAGCTGTGGTAGAAAATAAGTATGAAATTTCTTTCGCCAATGGACAACTAGAGCATCTGTACAAATTATTGCCCCAAACATCTCAAAACTCTCCTCTCGTGTTGTAAAGCACATAACGATAATCCCACAACGGTTTAAAAAACTTCAAGCTTCAAGGAAACATCTAAAAGCTTCAAACACCTCTTGATGCCTACAGAAAAATTTCCTCGTGCTCGACTTTTTAAATAACTTCAACTAAATTTTTTGGATGTTTTGCCCTTTTCAACATTCATGTTTTAATCTTATAGAATACAAGCTAAGAAGCATGGACATTGACATGGACACACACAAGAGACGAAACAACGCTACACGTGACACGACTTTTCAAAAAAAAAAAAAAAAAGTAGGGCTTAGACACATTGGGGGCATATCAATTTAAATTGTTTAAAATTGTATAGTTATATAGTATTTTTATATTTTTATACTTTTTATTTCTAATACAAAACATACAATAAATCTTTTAAATTCAAAGGAGCTATTTGTTGTATTAAAGTAACTTTTAGTTTAAGTATGCCACTATATGGTGGCCATTTTCTGAAAAAAGAAAAAAAAAAATTTAAATAGTGAATTTTTGGAGAATGTGTGATTAAAAAGTACGGAAAAATTTTGGGTTTACATGTTCAGAGTTTTGAAAGAATAGGTGACAAACAGGGGCTATATATTACCCACAAGGAAAAAATAATATATGTAAAACAAGTTCAATGTGACTTTTGTAAACTATGGTTTCAATGGTTTTAAGTTTTTCAAAATACTATAGTGTCCGTGGTGCAAAAGCGGAATTGAAATTCTCGAAACAAGAGTAAAGTTGAAAACATGAAAATATGAAGAGAATAATTCAATTATAATAGATTGGCTGCTGAAAAGTGTAAAAAGCCATTGTTCATATGGGCAAAATAATTCCCTAATTTTACTAATAGAAGAAAAAAAATCCAAAAATGAAACAAAATACTAATCTAAAAGAAAGAAGACATTATATTCTAATCAAGAAAAAAAAAAAAAACNTTCTAATCAAGAAAAAAAAAAAAAATATTCTAAACAAGAAAGAAGAAGAAAAACAGATAAAACCCCGTACAATAAGAAATCCTATTTGGAATAGTCCTACATTCATTCTCCTGACTTGGAAAAAAACTTGTCCTCGAATTTGGTTAAAGAAAATCAATCAATCAATCAAAGAAAAATACTAAAAAGTATTAGCCAGGTCACATATTAAACAAATGTCCGTCTCTTTATTATCCTCAATTGCCTTGAATGACATCAACTTTGTTCCTACAATGCTATCTTCTCATCCTTAAGGACACTTAAACGATGCTTTACTCAAACTCTCATTCTTGAAGCCCCTTTGTGCACGTGTAAACTCTGGAATCTTCAATTGTTTGTGCTTCTCATTTTTTTTTACTTTTAATGGTGTCATCTTCAATGCTACACGTTTTACCATTTTCCTCGTGCTTATGCAATTCTTAGACATTCGAATTGCAAAGAAGGTCAACGAAATTTTTATTCTTAATTTGACAATCCTTACGTTCGACTCCTTTAATTGGCAAGGTCAATTCCCTGTTTTCTGTTCGACACTTTTGATCTTTAGCTTGTTCATCATCAAAATGTAGCTCTCTTAGGGTCTTCAATTGCAATTTCACTAGTGTTTTTCATCCTCACGCGGATCAGTAGCTCTCGAGTTTTCAACTTGCACATTCTTTTCTACCTCTATTTTAGTATCATGGTAGGCAACATTTTGATCATTTTAAATGACATCTTTTTTTACCTCACCACCTGCCTTATAAATTTTTTGCTTTGTTTGTACGGGTATTCGCAAATTGCTCAACACATGATAACAAAACAATCTTACTATAATACAACCAAAATCTTCATCAGCTTTAATATTACTACAATACCTACCTGCAGGCCAATATAAATATATTATTGACCTAATTCACCTAACACAAGAAAAATATGCAGAAAAAGGCTGAAGTAGGTTGCAACTTGGAAGACAATTGTTCCCTCTTAGACTCTACTCCAACTGTTAAAGGCTGCTGGCTGCAACTATTCTGACGACTGTTTTTTCAGCTTAAGTATTTTTGTTTGTGGTGAGGCTTACACCTCGCCTCGTGACAAAAAAAGGCCTTAATACCCGTTTACATTTTTTCAAACCATGTCTACATCAGTATGAATGTCGATTTCAAACACAACATGACGTGTTGAATACAAACACACTATCCTAATAGAAGTGTTTGTGCGTCATAGAATATGAGTGTTGATCAATTTTGGGGAATTTATTCGCATTTACCTAGACGCCTATCAACAACTTCAACAGAACCTCGTAGACATCCTTTGTCAATGTCCTAAACAACCAAATAAGTCTAAATATGTGCTTCCATTAAAGAAACTATGGTAGGTAGAGAACAACTAACTGAACAAACTCAACATGAGCTCCGCATCTATTATAGGAGGAAAATTCCTCAAAATGGTGTAGAAAATTAACCTCTTATAAATCCTTAAGAGTCCAATTTTAAAATAAGAAACTTGTAAAACAAATGTAGGTCAAATATCATGACCTAGCTGATGCAAAGCATGATTAAATATGGAGGTTGGCCTATTGTTTAAGGGGGTTGGCCGCCAAACAAATAGTGTTAGGTGGATTCTCAGGCTTGATCGCGGGATATATAGAGCTCGATTGGATCTCTTATAAGTTATAACTTTTGAGGAAAGTGTTCACATCTTACTACATCGGTTTCTATCAAAGTTGGAGGTGCCCCGTATTCGATTCTCCTGAAAATGAGGGTGAGCCTATTTGTAAAAGGGTATGGCACCCAAACCAATAGTGCTCAGGGTGGATCTTGGGCTTGTTATTGGATGATATAGAGCTTAATTTCACCTCTCTTATTAGTTATAATTTTTGAAAAAAGTGATTATGTCTCTCTATATCACAAGTATAGATGTTTTATGACTTATCTATTTCTTGGTAAAGGAACTGGATTGTGTACTATGCATCTCCTTGAAAAGTTTGTCATACAATAGACTTTTCCTTACATATACAGCATCTACCACTAACATATCGCGTGCTAAGATTTGTAAAGGATGATTTTGTTGTTCCCGAATGGAAAGAAAATAAGCTTAGAAGATAAACAAGTCCTTGACAATAATGGAACTTTGTAGTATGTTAATTTGCCTAAATGGAATCATATGGTGAAGCGTATATAGGTGTTCACACTCACTCAAGTATAAAGTGAATAGGACTAAGCATGAAGAGTTGGACGTGCATTCTATCATAGTAAAAATAGAAAGCGGATTAATCCAAATGCAATTTATTCCAAAAACGAAAAGCATCTTAAAGATATTCTTATAGAAGGATTCTAAGACAACAACTTGAATTATTGACTAGAAAGAATGGAATGGAAGACATATTTAAATCACAAGTCATTTCTAGGAAGAGTAAGAATTTTATTTGATCCGATTATGTCTAGAGACAAATTAAGAATTCAAAGCCTAATTCAGGATCAGTTTTCCTTCTTTAAATAACTTGGTAAATTCCTAATTCACGTGTTATTTCTTGAAACATGAGTCCATGTCACTACGATGCTAAAAGCACAAAAAAATTGTTGAACGAGAATAAAATAGAATCTCAAAATTAATAAATTTTGGTAAAGCAAAGACTTAAACCAACATATTTAAATATTCAATTGAATGTATATTGAAAATAATTGTAATAGTGTCAACTTAAATCATTACTATTAGGTAATTTAATGAAAATCATGAAAAACAATTGAATCAAAAGAAAATATATGGATGAGTTGTAAACATGGAAAATTATCTTAATCACAGCATTTAAATTTGTCACAAACTCATGTTGTTAAGTGTGTTGGTTAGCAAATATATATTTCACATCCAATCAAATCGAATCCAAGAGAGGCTATAATTAGCAACAACAATATTCCACATAAAATGGAGAATTTCAAACTTTTATGGAGTAGTTCAAACTAAAAAAAAAAAAATAGGTAAAAGGAAGTAACATTAGGTTTGCAACAAACCCTTGAATTTGATAACTAGATCCATTTGAGTACCTTATCTTACTTTCCTTCTTTGTGTAAGCCCTTTTACATTTTTGCGTAAACAATGAACTACGATTCCCATTCTCATGATCTTGTATGTAAGGAGTTTTGGAATAAAATGGAAGCACTTTCCTTTTCATACTATTTTATTGTTGCGGCTTTGGCTTGTTCATGCCTAAGCATTATTTTGTTTGCCCATTTAGAAAGGAAAGTTTCTTTTAATAGTTTTCACCTATAATTGAAGGTTTTATATATGCCTTAGCTCATTCTATTGTTAGCTGCAACTCTTTTCTCTGGAAAAAAGGAGTACTATAATTCTTAACAATCATAAAGAAATGAAAAATTTTGTGCATTTTCTACAGTTTTTTAACACTCTACATGTATAAGACACAAAAACATGATTTTTACCTTCTTGGGCCTCCCCAAAGGTTTTCCAGATAGCTTTCTGAGCTTTTTGAGCTTCATCGTAGGCTGCTTCAATAATTTCTTCACCTCTCCACCTGCCTTTGGTGGTCGTCCTGGCCGCTTCCGTGCCGCCAGTGCAACTCCCCCAGAATCTACCACTATTGTAGCACCAGTAGGCATCCGTACAGCAACAGGTGCTACTATTCCACCAATGGCCGCAGGTGGAGCAATCCCAGCTACCACATCCCTAGGCTTTGGTGGCCTTCCACGTGGCCTCCCAGCCCCCTTCACCACACCAGCAGCTGTAACAGTCTTCTTTGGCCGTCCTCGAGCAGTCGTCCCAGTCACAACAGCAGCAGAAGAAGAAGAATCGCTCTTTGGCCTCCCTCTCGGCCTCTCAACACTACCTGACTTAGGCCCCAAACTCTTTAGCCGACGACCAGGTCCCTTCTTTAGTCCACCTTGGTTCGGCCCACCCTGCTTAGGCGGACGGCCGCGGCCTCTTTTCTTTCCATCTCCAGCACCATAAGCATCACCATTTACCGACCCAACAGAAACATACACAGACCCTGGTCCAATAGCCATGTTCAATTCAGTCCCCGGAACAACAATGGGTACGTCATTTGTCACGGGCATGGCCTGTTGTGCTTCAGGAGCAAAAACAGGTATAACATTGGGCACTGCAGCTTGAGCATACTTGGGGGGACGACCGGGCCGTCTTTTGGGCCCAACAGAAGCAGAATTAGAAATGGAATTACCGTTTCCATTTGCAGTAACAGGTACACTAGTAGATCTAGGAAGCTTGTAAGAGTTCTTCACCATGAGTACCTGACCATTGTTCTTCAACCGTTTCATATGGTGAGTCAACAGCGCCGAGTGAGTGGGTGGCAGGTTCGAATACCGACTCTCTATGTACTTAGCTATGGCCCTTTTGCTCGACCCATTTCTCTCCTTCAAAGCCCCAATTGCCGCCGTTATCATCTACCCAAACAACAAAATTAAACCCAAAAACTTGCAAATTAAGCAATAAGTAGACAAAGGGCCTTTCCAGTTATACGTACGTACCTCAGCATAAGTTGGGTGGTTGTGGGCGGGGGCTTTATTAGTAGGAGTTGGGTTCGCTGCGGGAGCTATGTGAGCTTCACCAGTTGAGTCAGTAGTTGGAGGTGGTGGATCCATTGATGGCTCCATGCATATACATAAAATATACCTGTATCTATATGTAGACAGACAAATTGAAAACTGAAAAGGATGAGGCAGGGGAGGAGACAATTAGGATTGGGATGAGATTGGTGATGTAGGAGTGGGGTGGGTGGGGTGTCCAGGTTGTCTTTATCTGCCCTTTATTTATTGCAATTCATCATCTTCATAAATTGGCCATGGACCGTGTTAAAAATTCCATTTTTTTATGTTTTTTTGAATTGGCTCTGTGGTGTCATTATCTATTTTTTAGTTAAAATTATCAAAAATTAATAAAATCTACATTGAAAATTTTTTTAAATAAAATTGTGGGTCTCATAAAATTTTTATATAGCTAAAATTAAATATTGATTTTAATTTAAATTTTTATCAACATTTTTTTGTTAAACCAAAAAGTTAAGTTCAAATTGAAAGGTTTAAACATCCGTTTGATTCAGTTAAAAATCAAATTTTTAGTAAGTTTAGATAAAAGTTGATGAAATATTGATAAAAGTAATGAGTTTCATGAAATGTATGATTAAAA